>CAIGRB010094977.1:0-13601 GCA_903798255.1 Fraxinus quadrangulata | reverse complement strand
TTCATTTAATCATTTAATGCTCCCCCTGTGTATATTATCTCTCTCTCTCTCTCCCTCCCTCCCTTTTGTCACAAATGATCAAGGGAGCAATTTTAATTCAATCTTAAACATGAATATATGACAGTCCAAAAAGTAGTTGATAACATGTACAAGCATAATTAACAAGTAATTAACCTCCCCCACTTACTCAATTTAAGTCAGAATGGAGTAAATTGTACAAGTGACCCATGTGTGTAAAATGACACTAATCCTCTATAAGTAGGACTCCAAACCTTAATTTTGTGAGAAGTGATATGCTAAGTATCACTGTCAATAAGTATATTTATCTACATATGAAAGTCAAACCATAAAACACAGTAGAACTTATAAATTAATGCTCATTTTGTATTAATATTTTTCTTTTCTCTCCCTGATTATGAGTATACTTTATTTTCACATATTTCAATATTTTAAGCTCACAATTATTTTTAACATCTTAAGTGCATACTCTTCTTCATTAAGCGACTAAAATGACACATGTAACGAGCTTTTGACCTGTTAATCCAAGTCAGTTCATCATAGGCACCAAGTTATGAAAAACCCCACGTGCTTAATTGCTCAAGTCAAATATGTTTCGAAGAAAAATATAAGATATTGAGCTTTTTATAGCAATGGATAAATTTGAGTTTAGGTCTAATAAATAAGGCCAATTCATATTCAAAATCACCTTACTAACATGTGACTGTCATCCCAAATCTCATACACGAGGTAGAGTCCCACTAACAAAATCATATACTAAATACTCCAAATCAACCCAAGTAAGGAATGGAAATTATGGTGCAACTCATCAATTATGTTTATACATGATCACAACATGCAAATTTACGAATGTATATCACGCTGTGTAAATTTCCATCTCCCCATTTTTTTTTTCAATTTTCCCATTATTATTTTTTCTTTTAAAATATGAATGCACCATACATAAAAAATGTCACACACACAAATAAACGTAAAATAAACAAATAAAAAACTATGCATAGATTTTCTACCTAGAAAACAAACAAATAAACAGATGTGATGCATGCATAAATCAATGTCACACAATGAGAAAGCATGAGCATTCATCAAAAACACCTAATCAGTAAGATATTTAAATACTCTTACCTTTGAGAGTACCGTGATCTATATCATAATTTTTAAGATCGCCCTTTTTCACCCAGACTTGCCCAGTACTGAAACGATTCCCAGACAATAGTGTCACCAACTCGGTCTAACGACTCACTTGATTAGGAAGGAATCTAATTTTAGTAAGGAATCCAATCTAACCAACAAACTCCTGAACCATCAAGTATACAATTTATGACATGTTATGTGATCATGGAACATTAGATAATTGTTTCAAATTGTAACACGTGAATAATCGAACGTTAATTCATAATGTGGTTTTACAAAATACTACTCGAAAGCGCATCAAACTAACACTCACGATATCAGTCTAGATTTCAAGAAAGAAACTTAATTGATTTATACCTAAAGACACAGTAGAGAAATAGCTTCGTCGGAATGCTGGTTTGAAGAAGTCCGAAGAAATTGAGAAGATATGAAATATGGAATGATGATTTTTAGGGCTTCCATTTTGTTGATGACAATTGTAATTATATAGTTGTAGTGATTTGAGGATTTCGTGCATTAAAGGATGAATTGGTTAATTGACACTTTGTCTAATTGAGTAATAAATGATGTCTAATATGAATAATTATACGAGTGAAGTACTTTTAAGATATTTCATATTCATATTTACTATGATATTAAAGTATTTTTTGAAATAAAAATGATGTATTGTGTCGTTTGAATTTTTTTTATAAAAAAATGAGGTATGGTGTAACTTTCACTAAAATAAAATACAGGCCGACTAAACTATGGCCCAATCCACTTACTGCGGTACAAATTGGGGCTGATCGATTAATCACTCAAAATATCTCGATTCTACCCCCAAAATATCTGGTTTAATCCAACGGATATTTGAAGCTAGGGTTAGGGTTACGGTTGCGCCATCTTCTATTGAAATCCATCTTTGATATAACCATGTACAACGGAATCGGGTTGCAGACTGCTCGGGGCTCCGGCACCAATGGACACATCCAGGCGAACAAGTTTTTCATCAGGCCGAAAACGAATAAAGTCGTCACCGACTCATCTAAGGGGTTTGAGTCCGGTGAGGGGACTGCCGGTGTTACTAGGAAGGCCAACAAGGAGATCTTAGATCATGACCGCAAGAGGCAGATCGAGCTCAAGCTACTTGTGTTGGAGGAGAAGTTGACGGATCAGGGTTATACGGATGCTGAGATTACTGAGAAGCTTGATGAGGCTCGCAAGACTCTTGAGGCAGCCGCGGAGAAAGAGAATGAGGATGGAGGATCTAATGCTGTTGTTATCTCAGACAGGTAAGCATTTACATTTCTGAAAAAAATTATGCATTCTATTTATGAAATAATGTTTCTTTTTCATATTTTTATGCATTAAATTCTATGAATCTTTGAGATAAATGGTGGAAATGAGCAAGGATCATTGAGTGCAACAGTAAGAGCCCAGCCGTCCAGATTATAAAATTCTTGGAAAGGTGAAATTGAGTGGCAAACTATTTGATTAAAACACAATTTTTTAGAAGTTTTTGCTTGCCCTTTTACTGTGATTGATTTGAAAATAAGTGAAACCAAAGTAGGGACTGAAAGTGAAACCGCAATATGGATTGGATCCTCTATTCGTATTATTTCAACGATTCCCCATCTGCTGGAGTGAGACTCACGTGGAGCACTTGATACCTAAGTGAATACTGCATTATTTTTGTAGTCAGGGTCTGGATCCGAGGGACCTGTAACAAAAGAAGTGGAGAAAAAGAATAAGACATCCTTGTCCGTAACTGTACCTTAATGTATTGCGTAATTAAATTATCAAATGATTTCACTTTCAAACAAATTGACACGCATTATACTCTAGGCAAACTAAAGGAGGTATGCGGGAGTAATGCTAGATTTAGAGGGTGTTTGGTGGGAATTAAAATATATTTTTAATGGATTGGGATAGAAGTTTTTGAAATATGTTGTTGAAAAGATGTGGGATACATAAAAGATGAGGTTAATATTAATTGTTTGACTTTGACTTAGATTAAAATCGAATTTTAATCCGGCCCAAACATGCCGTTAGAGTCCAATAAGGGCTAAGATTGAATTATGACTTTGGTTTAGTTATATTTCCATCAATATTATTCCTGAACAAATGAATTTGAATTTGACGAATCCTTGGAATGTTTCTTTATGAACTTTAGTTCTTATCGTTAATATATTTGTTTGTTGATACTTCATCTGAGGTTGGCCTTTAAAGACAAGATTCCTCTCAACTTATTTCCACAATTATTTATTAGTAGAATTGAATGGAGATGGCTTCAATTGAGAATAAATTAAGGAAGGACAACTTAGTTAATTGAGTAATGTTTGCATCCATCAAAATTGTCTCCCTGTTCACAAGACTAACACAATTTCAGCATAGTAAATTAGAAGAGAGAAGGGTGCACAAAAATTAAATTGCGAAAACTGTAATTCACCAGAATGATATGATCTTGGTATGGTCTACTGTGGTTGCAAAACATGTGATATGATTGTATTTTTTAGGCAGTCAACTCCAAGTTCATTAGCAACAAGGATTTGCTTGTTGCTTCTTGTTGTAAATGTAAAAAGTGATGTCCTAGCTATTTACGGTATGTAATGTGTTGTAGATTGTGGCTATCTTGCAAATATAAGTAGTGGATTCTTTAATATATATTAATGATGCCAAAGCAAGATAAACATAATGGAGCACAAATGACATACATATGCTCCTCAAGTTTGTTGCTACAGCTTTTCCTAGCTACAAAAATATTTATTATAGCGAACATACATTTCATGGTAGTAGGATTGTACAAGTAATTAATTTTTGTTGCACCATACTGCTTATCCTAGTCCTTTTTGGTTTTTCCTTTCCAGGAACAATTGAGAAAAAAAATTTTCTACCCTAAAATGTTTCCACAACTGAATTTACTAATCTATTTTATTTGGATGGTGATAAATGCAATCATTTATCATGGATTCAGATTCTGGATATGTTTCGTTGCTTCACTGTGCTTTGTAACTAGCACAAACCGATTGCTTGCTGAGCTTGGTGCTTTTATAGCTTTCAAATTTTATAAGTAGCTAATTCATTTTGAACTAATATTTTGTGTGGCCGTATCAGGGTTTCGAAGACACAGACTCATCAGATTGCCGCTTTGAAGGAACGGCAGATGGAAACTCTAAAAGCTGCTCTTGGGATAGGAGTTGAAGTTGACGAAAAAAAGAAGCTCCGTGATCCTCAGTCCCCAAACCCTGAGGAAACTGATGATGAGGATAAACCAAGAAATGGCCGTAAAAAGAATGCTGCTGCTGCTGCTGATACTAAGCTGAATGAAACAGATGTGGAAGTTGAGGAGGATGATATTCAGAAGGTTGTTAAGAATAATATCTCTCAAACATATGAATCAGAACGCCAGAGGAAAGGCAGTAGAAGAGAACGGAAGAATTCATCTGATTCTGATAGCAGTGGGAAATACATGAAGGTAACTAAGAAAAAACAGGAGAAAGGTAGTAAGGGGCAAGATGATGATTCTGATGTTGATGCTAAGACAAGAAAGGAAAAATCATCGAGAAAACATAAGAAAAATAGAAGATATGATAGTGATTCTTCTGACTCTGAATCTCAGTCCAAGTCTGATACTGATTCAGAATCAGAATCTAACCACGATAACTATAGGAAATCTCGTAGGCGACGTGATTCTGATGACGAGTACAGTTCTGATGAAAGCCCCATACGTAAAACACGAAGTTCGAAGCTGCCTTCTAAAAGCAGGCAACGTGATTATGGTGATGAATATAGTTCTGATGAGAACCCTAAACAGAAGACTCAAAAGTTGAAACGACATTCAAGGAGCAGGCAACATGACTCTGATGAAGAATATAGTTCAGACGACGGGACTAATAAACAGAATCAGAAGGCGAAGCAGCCTGCGAAGAGCAGGCGACATGATTCTGATGATGAATATAGTTCTGATGAAGGCCCCAAATATAAGACTCAAAGAGGAAAGCAGACCTCAAAGAGCAGGCAGCTTGGTCGTGTTGAGGAATTTTATTCTGATGGGGAGGAAGACAAGAGAAATCAATACAAGAAAGGGAGAAATCAGCAGAAAAATTACAGCCCAGAAGAAGCTGAGCCTTTTGCCATCGTTAAGAAGAGAATAAGTAGTGAGAGTAGAGGCAAAGTTGGTCGAAGGTATGATTCTGAAAGTGACTCTGAGCTTACAACCAAAAAGAAAAAGGAGAAATTTGATTATAGTGATGGACGACATGGTACTTACAGGGATGAAATCAAAGCTGGCCATGCCAGACAAGAGAGCAAGACCGAAAGAAGTAGAAGGCATTATTCCCAAGCTGACATTGATGACCGTAAGAGCGATGATTTCCTTGAAAACAAAAGGGTGAGAGATTTGAGGCATGCGGGTGTTAAAAGTAAGTCTCCTGAGAAGAAAAGTAGTCGTCACGGTGATGATTTGGTTGTACGAGGTGGAGAGAAAGGTCATGCACTTGAAGTTGATGATAGAGGTAAACCAAAGAATCAAGCTGATGAATTGGACACATTCAGGAATCTAGAGCAACTTTATAAATCAAAGGGAGATAGGTCAGGAGATGGAAGTGTGGAGATAATGAGGGGCAAGAGGAAGATAGATGATGAGAACAAATATGATCAACCTGAGGGGAAGTTAAGAAGGCAGGATCCTGAAAAAGAGGCTGAGCACAATGGGGCTATGATTGAATTGGAGAGAGAGAGTAAATCTTATAAGAATAAGGAGCATCACAGCAGAGGCTCAAGGCTAGATAGATCTAGTGGACACGGTATTGATGGTGGTGACCGCGGGGATATAAATAGGACTAGGAACGAATTGCGCCATGGAAATAGGATTGATGATCGGCACTACGAAGTTCATGGATCAAGTAGAAGAGAAAAGAGGGATGAAGAAACCTACCACAGCAAAAAGCATGAAAGGGATGAAGAGGAAGAGTCATACAGGAAGCGTGAAAAGGAACGGGAGCGTCATCGGGGAGCAGGACGAGGAAGAGACCAAGAAGAGGAGCGAGGAAGTAGAAGGGATGAGAGAGAGAAGGAATACAGTTCAAAGAGAGCAAGATATGATGGTGCGCGTTCCAGCAGAAGAAGATATGACAGTGGAAGTGATGAGGATAAGAAGTCAAGATACAGAGAGTAAATACAACTGATGTTTTGCATTTGGCAGAACTGATGGTATGTTCAATTTTTATTGCATGTTTGTTATATTCAATCAGTAACACTTTTCTTGTTTTCCTAGGGGGTCCCCTTGTGTACTTAATCTAGAAGTTTGGATTCGCTGGGTACCCCCAAGTGTCATACATGATATAATTACACATGCTCTTTTGACCAATAGGCATTTTACTTTGATTGATGCTATTGACTCGCTAACAAATGATAATAATTGCCTACAGATAACGTTTGTTATCGATATTTTAGTTACTCCAGACAAATGGAAAATACTCGAGTATCTTCATTCTTTTGGTCACTATTATTATATAAAACTTTGGATTTCCGGATGAATAAAATTTTTCAATCGATTTCTTCCAACAATTTTTAGTTTCGCTTGCCTGTACGAATGTGTCTCATAGCTTTGAAGTACCGCTAGTTCTGCCTAATGGCGATATTATTGGACATAAGTTTCTTTTTTGCATGAATGCTAATAGTTGAAAGTGTAGATCTACTGCCTGTTGATAATGAGCTATAATTTGAATGTTTTGTACTTCATTTGCTAGTGTATATGTTTATTTAATTTTGTTGCGTTGCCAAATTTACTAGAGAGAAGAGATGGCATGTATCAAACTCTGATGTTATAACCTGTTCATGATTCCAGGGCTGATGGCGCAATACATTGGGAGTGTTTTTTCCATTGCAACTGTGGAATGTCTAATATGTATAATTTGGTTTAAAATTGTTATGTAATGAGTGCTATGGTGTGGAGGCTGTTCTGCTTTCTCTAGTTTGTCTTCTTCGGCACCTTTCTTTTAACTTTTGAAGGGAATGAACAACTAAGCAAACATGTACGCAGTTGCCTTGTCATTATTGTTACAAGTTGTTTAGAATTTATTGTATCGTCTAGTGTAGATTAGCATCTCGAGGTCCTTTGATGGGTTTGTCTGTGATAACTGCCCAGAAAAGAAGTCGTATATACCAGCTTCTACTACCTAAAGTGCTTGGGAGTTCATTGATCAAAATCATTAGCCCCTATGTTCAAAGTTGTCTTCAGATGTGTTTATTGTCTTGGTAAGCTGTTGTCTCACCAACTAGTTAATTAGACGCAAGCCCCTCCCCAAGCAGATTGAACTATATCTTATTGGAAAATGTTATTTGTACATAGCATTTTACATAATGAGTGCCATAATTGATAATGGCAGCTCACGGGGGGATTAAGTCACCCATTATGTATGCTTAGCATAACCGTGAAGTGGATGGATTGGGGGGTCAGTTGGTATATATCTGAGTAGGCTAAGGTGTTGTTTTGTTTCAATACGAGTGTTTGGTATGAATTATGTTTTTAAAACGTATTAATTTCAGGACGTTGTAATGAGCTAGAACAGAGATATAGAAAGAGTAACACAGTATAAGTATAATTTTAAACTTGGCACGACTATTGTAGTCATTTCATTGGCAAAAATTCTTTAGTAAAATATTTCAGTAATTATAATTAAGAAAATAACTTATAAAGTAAAATAAGCAGTTCAAAATAAAGAAATTGATTATAATTTCGTATATTAGAGGCACAACACATATTGTATGAAATCTTGTATAATAGAAACTGTATGGTGCAGAAAGAATTATCTTTAATAGCTGGCTCTATACTAAGCCCTTATTTGGTATATTCTTCAAAACTTACTTTCCTTTGAACTCATTTTAACACTCCATATAAAGTATTTTTGTACGTGGACTCATAATTGTACTTTTTAACCTCTTTAATAATTCACTTTTCACAAAATCTACATCAAATGGGCTCTAACTAAATTTGCCAAGAAAAATGAAAGGTCCAAGATAACAATGAATACAGTGAAAGAACAATAATTCAAAAATTTCAGTTTACAGATATTTTGGGAGTACCTGAATGCTTATGTATCTCGTTTTCATCATCCAAAACTGCTTTATTCCAGGGATTTTTCTTCACATCTTCTGAATCACCCTAAGTTTAGCACTCCGACTTCGGGTGTTCAGTTTCTCCTCTTTTTCGGATGGTGTTATGGGTCTCTTCGTCAAAATAGTTGCATCCCGGCCTTGTACTATCTGTTTAATCCAAGCTTCCTTTTCACTGTCGGAAGTATTAGTTTTTATAGAATCACCTTCACTGCAGTTCACGATATTCAGAAATGCTTGCTTTACAATTCTGTCTTCCAGACTATGGAATGAGATGACAGCAAGCCTTCCTCCGGAAGCAAGGGAATCAAAAGAGGCACTAATGGAATCTTTAAGCGTGTTGAGTTCATCATTCACTGCTATTCGCAAAGCTTGAAAAACTCTTGTCGCTGTCTTAATCCAACCTTGTCTACCTCCTGTTTAAATATTAAGTATGGCACTATTAACTGATAAGAAGCATTCTACCATGTCACAGAGACTATATACCATTAGGAAAAGAAATGGAAGTTATGGAGAGCCACCTCTTGTCCAAGAAGTTGAGTTCCGAATTAGGTCAACTAGTTCTCTAGTAGAATGCAGTCCACCGGTTAAACGAGCCTTGACAATTTTGTTTTGAAGAAAGTACCAATTACTTTCTTCTCCATAATCACGTAAAATCCGTCCTACTTCAGAATCTGGCCACGAATTTAAAATGTCTTCAGCTTTCAAACTTGCCTGCCATAGAACCTCCAATTAGGTAGTGGAAAAGATATAAAATATTTCGTTTATGGAAAAAGAGGATCTGAGAATCTAAATTGGCTTGCGATTATCGACTATTGTAATCCACGGATGTGAGATATCAATCTTAATCTTGGTTTCCCATAACAAAACATATAAACTGAATTAAAACCATATTCGTGATGTTGCCTCACAACTCAACTGAAATTTCCACCAAAAAGTTGGATGAGTTTTGAGCTATAAATTGTGGCATATCTCTACACTTGAAAAGCAATTATATACTGTTAGAATCCGTGGAGAAAAATTATTTGCCAGTATCACGTAAGATTATGGATAAACTAGGACTATTTGCCCAGAAGCAAAGTCTATGGCTGTGTTCAAAAGATTGAAGAGCTGACTTGCAATGGAGGCCCTTAAAAATAAAAAAATGTCCTACTTCAATTTGGGTAATCAGTTATTATCTTTTATTGGATGATTATAAGTAACTTAAAATGTACCTAGTTCATGAATTATATGGAGAAATCTAGGAAATTGCATGTTCTTTCTCCCCTCTTCTAAATTAGTTTTCCACATACTCCTTTTTCTTTATGTGCATTATCTCTACCTATATGAAAACTCCTTCAGTTGGAAATTATTTATTGAGTTTTGCACAATAATGTCCTTAAAGCATATAGCCTTACTAGAAAAAAATTAAGCCCCTTTTTGGTTTACCTAAAAAATAATTTTTCGGTAGATTTTGATAAAAGTTAATAGAACGTATGGTTGAAAAGTTGATAAAAGTTGTATGTCTCGCGAAATGTGTGGTTGAAAATGAGTTTGAAGAAAAGTGAGTTCTAGAAAATGGGGGCCAAATAGGGGCTAAGTATATCTGCTCTTAAAAGTAAAGAATAATCATTCATGACATATGACCTTAGTAGTGAGTAGCTGCAGTTACCTCAGGATTCATTCGCATATCAAGAGGCCCATCATTGAGCACACTAAATCCTCTTTCAGAATTGTTTACCTGCAATCCACAAGCGAGTGAACGCATAAACATACTGTTAAGCAGATATATGAAGGAGAATTTTCAGATGTTTCTTCTACATCATAGTAATGGAAAGGAAGTTCATCATGCAGCAACAGCAAGTACAGCATAGAATCTCATTTACAACAACCCTTTCTAGGACAGGATAAGACTGTAGTAGAAAACTGCGGCAATGAAGTTTGTGGTAAGTGGCTACATTTAAATGTGCTCTCCAACCACCTACCCATGAACATGAACATGAAAATAGAATAGCCCGTGCATAAACATATATTAATGCAAAGAAGCATGAGCTATTAATGTCAAGAAATGCAAAATCAACTGACAAAGTTTTAAAAGCAATAACATAATATTCCACAGCAAACCTGCATGGATGACATTCCCAAGTCCATTATAATCCCATGAACACCAGCAGCCGAAACTTCCCCATCAATCTCATGAAGCACAGACTTAATATTTTTAAAGTTCTTCAAAAAAGTATGCACTTGTAAGTCTGAAGTTCTGTCACAAGAATCTTTGTGCACGATCCCTTTTAACCGAGATTGAGCCATCTCGTGCGCAACAGGATCAACATCTAGTCCAACATATAATCTCATCTCTGGATGGGCCTTAATTATCTGTATTTGTATCAATGAGCCTTTAACTAGCCATATATACAGTTAAAAGGGATAAAACATTAATATTGTCCTACATATTATAATCCAAAAATTTCAACGAACTTATTTTCTAGTTCAATGTTCCATACATACAAAAGCTATTGTCCTCAACTCAGTAGGATATATTACGGCCCCTTTTCTATATTTTATCAAGCAGCAAGCAGCTGATGTGCATTCCAAATTGCATTTAATAGTTTTGCATCTTAGACTCCAAATAAGATAATTTATTCCTATTATTTCCTTAATCAAATCATGAAAAAAACACGAACAATAAGCAAATTAGTAGCAGAAAATACACACTGAAGAAAAATTAAATCAATTCATTAATTTACTGACCGCAGAGGAGTGGCCTCCTGCACCGAGAGTACAATCCACGAAAGACTCAAGGCGCACAGAAGCAAACACATCGAGAACTTCACCAAGCATGACCGGGACATGAACAGAATCTCCATTTCCATAATGCTTCAAGAAACTCTCCTCGTCCAACTCCTTATCCGATCGCGTTCGTCTCTTCACCAATAAATTTGCTTCGCTTTTCCATTTCTGCTCCTTCTTTTGAATTTTGGCATCTTTATTCTTGTTCTTGAGAGCGGCTGTAGTTGTTGAAATGGAAAAGCAAAAGGGAGAGAATTTAGGTGGGGAATTGGAGTGGAGAAATAGCTTNCACAGAAGCAAACACATCGAGAACTTCACCAAGCATGACCGGGACATGAACAGAATCTCCATTTCCATAATGCTTCAAGAAACTCTCCTCGTCCAACTCCTTATCCGATCGCGTTCGTCTCTTCACCAATAAATTTGCTTCGCTTTTCCATTTCTGCTCCTTCTTTTGAATTTTGGCATCTTTATTCTTGTTCTTGAGAGCGGCTGTAGTTGTTGAAATGGAAAAGCAAAAGGGAGAGAATTTAGGTGGGGAATTGGAGTGGAGAAATAGCTTTTTTTTAATAAGTGATTTTGCAGAAGCTATTGCTGCTGAAGCCATTGATGGCGATGACTGTGAAGAAGGGGAAATGGTAAAGCCCAATAATCAAGTTTATTTTGTAGTTTGGGCTTTCATTTTGGGCTTATGTTTTGGGCTTACTTTGCCCTGTTTGGTTCGAAAAAAAAATAGATTTTTAGTATATTTGTATGAAAGTTGATCAAATATGTGATTGAAAAGTTGATTAAAATTATCAACTCCATAAAATGCATGATTGAAAATGAATTAGAGATAAAAATGAGCTTTAAAAAAATAGGGTCAAACTTATTACAAAACGGACAAGCAATTCACAGTGGTCCACTTTTCTCAGTTGGGTAACTTCAAAGAATCGACCTTCTAAGGAAGTAGTCATTTCTAGGTTATCCCCGTCTCCAATAAAGGATTTCAAGACGAGTTGTTCGTTCTAATTTCAATTGTAATAATTACTTTCGAGTAGAATTTACCCTTACAATTGACTTGTGTTTATAAACCCTAAGACACTCCTTTCACGAGTTATGAGATTCACTCATTAAGTTCACACTTGAAGTACCTATCGAAAGGGTAAATAGATCCTAACTTATGAGATTCACTAGTTAAGTTAGGAGATCCTAACACGCTAGTAATTATGTATAAATAAATAGAAATCTAGGTCCCTACAAGTATAATCATTCTTTTAAAATATAATAATATTTCATACAATGTGGGTGTTTCAACCCCATTATTTTTTAAAAATGTATATTAGAATTGTAGATCGATCGAGAATATGTGATTAAAAAAGAAGAATTTTTTTAAATTTGCGTGTAATATTATTTTAATAATGAACGTGTGATTGAAAAGAAAATAGTGAAAAATGTATTTTTTAAAAAAAATGAGAATCAACCATCCTCAATATTCCACAAAAGAAAAAACTATTAACAATTGAATTAATGGCCAAAAAACTGAGTAAATTTTATTTAATCTTTCTAAAAAGTGAATTAATATAGCTCTTTAAAAACTATTACTTTGTAAATTTTTTTACAAGATTGTAACTTGATTAAATTTTGAATCAGCTTTCATTTTTTTGTATTAAACCAAATCAGTCTTATCAAATTCTTATATTATTGATTGGGTGTGGGGACGACAATTTTTCTCATTTGCCATCCTAAATTTTCATTCATTCACACGTATATTCTCTATTGACGATTTTCATCTATTTTCTCCTTAAAACAACGGTTTTATCCTCCAACGTAAATAAGATGAAAAAGAAAAAAAATAGTTTATTTATGTTAGAGAGTAAAACGATCTTTTTACATGACATTAACGGCAGAAGTGGATGGAATTCGTCGATAGGAATGATATATACGAATAAATAAAAGATTGGTAATGGGAATAGGAATAAAAATTAAACGAGGATCAAATTGACATAAACCATAAAGATTGAGGACCAAGAATGAAATTTACACTTGAAAGTTGAAAGTGAAGCAAGTGTTAAAAAAGTAAACATCAAATCACATGCGGCCTTTTTCTAATAAAATTTTATCACTTTACTGCTCGTCCTCCTCCCCCCGTTCCTCTCCTTTGATTTCTACTTTCTCTGCATCTACTTGTGGGTGGCTCATGGAGTCAGCGCCGCCCAAATCGACTGAGCCGCCACACCAACACGACCCATCCTCCTCCTCCTCTTCATCTTTGGCACTTTCACAGGAAGGATTAGTATCGAATAATAATATGCACGAGACCAGGTCCTCTCCGATTGCAGGAAATTCAACTCCAGGTCTTATAGGGAAACACAGAATGTCTGCTGCAATTTCTTTTCTCAATCAGCAAATCCAATCAATTCAGGTCATTTTCTCAAATTTCATATTTTATTTTTGATATTCTGTCTTTCCCACACCCACACCCACACCCACAGACGCTAATTTGACATGAATTTGTGCAGGAGGAGCTGGATCAACTGGAAACTCTTGGTAGATCCTCGACTGTGTGTGAAGAGTATGTATAGCCAATTTTTTTTTTTTTTTTT
>CAIGRB010094973.1:25179-51957 GCA_903798255.1 Fraxinus quadrangulata | reverse complement strand
GCTTCAGTGTCATGGTAGTGAAGTATGCCTACGTCGCGTTTTGAGGGCTTGTCTAGAAGCAGGGGCGAGGATTGCAGAACCAGGTCTTTCATTTTTCTCATTTCTTTTTACGGTCTCCCTGCCCCCAACCATATAAGAACTTCTATCTGGACTGAGAAATGAAGCATCACAACTTTTGCAACTCATTTAAATTGTAACTTCATGCAACAAACAATCTAGATAGTATAGAATTCGAACTCTTTTCTAAATATGCCATCTCTTAGGCTATTTGGGTAATTAAAAGTGGATTGGAATATGTATTTATGTAAGTTTGGATTCTGTAGAATGGAAATATACCAAATTTAAAATGTGGTTTAATTTATCCACTTTCAAGCACCCTATATTATTGTGCAGTTTTGAAGCTGAATTTTTTTTTCTTTTCAATCTCTCAGGCGAGTTCACACTTCGTGCTTTTCTAAATGGTCGTTTAGATCTGTCCCAAGCTGAGAATGTGGGCAAACTTATATCAGCTAAGTCAGTGGCTTCTGTAGATTCTGCATTGGCAGGAATACAGGTGACTTATTTCATATTTTAAATTTCATTGGCTTTAGTTGACATCATGCGGGCATTCCTGAATTTTATTCCTTGTGACAGGGAGGCTTCTCTTCTTTGGTGAAATCATTAAGAGCCCAGTGCATTGAGTTGCTAACTGAGATTGAAGCTCGTCTGGATTTTGAAGATGAGATGCCTACCCTTGAGTTGAACCTAGTTGTAGATAAGATACATGGGATGTTGCAAGAGGTGGAAAATGCTTTGGAAACTGCTAATTATGACAAACTTCTTCAGTCTGGATTCCAGGTACATTGTGCCATGGAATATCTGATGAATATCGTTAGCATATTGAAGGGAAATATATTGGAAGAATATATTGTAGAACACGCTATCTTTGACTATTGCCTCTGGCTTTTCACCGACTTTCAATTTTCCCCTTTCTACATTGTAACCATTTGATGTCTTTCTTTTTGCTCAATGTTTGCATATGAGGTTATATAAATCGTCAAATGGTTACTGTTATCCATTTAACCTTTTAATTTAATATAGCAGAACAATCAGCCATGTTACATTCTTGTGCCTTTTCATCATGCTTTTCTGAAATATACTTACATTTTCTACTCCTATTTTATGAATTTGCACTAATTCCTTATAAATTACCTTCAGATAGCAATTGTTGGCAGACCAAATGTTGGGAAATCGAGTCTGCTTAATACATGGAGCAAAGTATGTTTTGGAAACTTAATTTTTTGGCACTAAACCTATGGCATTGTTATTGTTATCGTTCTCATTGGTACATGATTATCTGCTTTGGTACGTGAATCCCGTTAGTCTATGCTTTTATTCTCTTCCTTGCATGTGAAACTATATATATAAGTTTGCTTTAATGAGCCATTGTATCATTGACATGTATTATTAGGGTATCTATTTTCATGTAAGTTGCATGAACACGCGATACAACACAACATATGAATGACGATACGTGATTTTTCTAAAAAGTAGACGTAGAAACAAATTGGGAGACATCAATTTAAATTTTTTAACATTTTAAATTTATATATTATATCTTTATTTTTATACTTTTTTCTTACATATATAGGA
Source organism: Fraxinus quadrangulata (assembly GCA_903798255.1). NCBI lineage: Eukaryota > Viridiplantae > Streptophyta > Magnoliopsida > Lamiales > Oleaceae > Fraxinus > Fraxinus quadrangulata. Next base: position 50,325 of record CAIGRB010094973.1, on the reverse strand, counting down.
CATAGCGCATTCCACGTTGAACACTTACCCGAGTAATGTCCATTGAGTATCCCAAAATAGGACATACCATGTTGCTTGTCGGACCTATGTCATGGAATGTCCGTGCCTGAAACAACTCGTGTCGGACATGGACACACCGCCGTAATTGGAGTGTTCCGTGCTTCATAGGATCGTAACAAATTACAAAATCTCTTGCTAGGAAACTTCTACATTGAATCATTGATTGTGATATGAATTCGATGACCCCTGCGGGAAGGCCCTTCTCTTCTAAATTAATTTAATGGGATGTCAATATTATCTCATGACAGTTCATGAAATACCTCAAAAGCTAGTAATTTGCATGATTAATGTGATTAAGCAATGTGCTTGTTTTCAGGAATTCCATTTAGATTTTTGTTAATTTTTTCTTGAATTATTATATGCAAACAAATTCTTATATTAATTTTTGATTTTGATTTTCTGGTCCTTTTCCCTATTTTTTGAGCAATACATTTAATTTTGTGCTCTTAAAATGCATTTTAACATACAGAGTGAGAGGGCAATAGTCACAGATATTGCTGGTACAACTCGTGATATAGTAGAAGCCAATATTTCTGTTGGTGGTATTCCTGTTACCCTCCTGGATACAGCTGGTATCAGGGAAACTGATGACATAGTGGAGAAAATTGGTGAGATCTTCCTCTTCACCCATTTGACTGAATTTTGCTGAAGTTAAATGCTGTTTTATACACAATATTTTGTTGCCCATATTTCATTCCGATGACCAAGCTAATAATGTTTGTAACATTAGTTCATTTTGATAAAAAAAAAAATTAATCGAAATTTCTAATTTTTTGACATGAATCTACTTATTTCCTACTGTGACGAGGTCATGTTCAGGCATCCGGTGGTGTGTGTTGAGTATCATAGTCGTAATTGTGACAGTGGTTCTATGTATGAATATCTCTTTTGTACTTTGCTATAGATAGAATAATTAATCACTTACCATTCATGATAATAATATCGAGGTGATTCTGATAACATATAGCCCCTGTTTGGGCTCCATTATAATTGAGTTCTTGGGAAAAATGTATTTTGGAATAACTATTTTTTGGAGAATGTGTTGTTAAAAAGTAATGAAATGTTTTGAGTTTACTTGTAATATTATTTTGTTAGAGAATATGTGGTTGTAAATGAGTTTTGAAAAAATGTACTTTTGGTTTAATGGAGCCAAAACAAGGGCATAGACTTTCTAATGTCATCCAAAGTTTATGCTGATATGTAATTCGTTAGGTGCATCTGAAAACAATGCAATCTTTTTCTCAAATTGTTTCTGATTATTTTCTTTGTAGGTGTGGAAAGGTCTGAAGCAGTTGCTACAAGTGCTGATGTTATTGTCATGACTATAAGTGCAACAGAGGGTTGGACTTCGGAGGATGAAAAACTTCTTCAGAGGATTCAAAGAAAAAAGGTTCTTTAAGTCTTTCCATTCATTGACAGTTCCTCGTCACAGTTGATTCTTATTAAGTGAGAATGTTGGTGCCTTGCTTCATACTTCAGTCTCTTTAATAATGATTTATCCCTAGTTTTTTTCTTCCTCTGATACATGTTAATCTTTGAGTCTCAGTTTTACTAGATCAATTTGTGTTTTATTTGGTTTAATTGTGAAGTTCACAGTTCATTCTTATTAAGTGAGAATGTTGGTCCTTGCTTCATACTTCGGTCTCTTTAATAATGATTTATCCTCAGTTTTTTTCTTCCTCTAATGCATGTTAATCTTTGAGTCTCAATTTTACTAGATCAATTTGTGTTTTATTTGGTTTAATTGTGAGGAAAAAAACCAAAGAAGCTAAAACAAGCTTGATGTTTTCTCTTCAAATTCAGAATGGATCTTCATCGACTCCAGTAATTCTTGTGATCAACAAGATAGACTGTGCTCCATCTTCTTGTGAGTGGTCCAATACACTTGCCAGCTCTTTCAACAAGCACGTTTTTACGTGTGCCGTGAGTGGTCAAGGAATTCCAGATTTAGAGGCTGCAATAACAGAGCTCGTAGGCATAAATAGGATCCCTACGGGAGGTCGCAAATGGACTGTGAATCAGGTTAGTGTGTAATTCATTAAATTAATTTCGCTTCATGTTTGAACATCAAGTACTTTACACATTTTTTTTATACCTAATTTCTCTGTGTATTTTGTTAGTCGGTGAAGGTGCACATAATGTTATTGTATTTTATTCACATTAATTTTGAATTTTTTTTCTCCATCATTAGAGACAGTGCGAGCAGCTGGTTCGGACAAAGGAGGCTTTTATAAGGTTAAAGGCCTCAATTAAGGAAGAGATACCTCTTGATTTTTGGACAATTGACTTAAGAGAAGCTAGTTTGGCACTCGGACAAATAAGTGGAGAAGATATTTCTGAAGAAGTATTGTCCAACATATTCGGTAAATTCTGCATTGGAAAATAGTTTCCTAATTGTGCAAGAAACTAGACATGAGTTTTTAACACACTCCCTTTATATTGATGATTATATAATTTTGTGTTTAATTCTCATAATGAGCTTTTCTCAAATACTGATGCCGTTACCCTAGAGTCTATATATGTTTTCGATTATTCATTTCATTAACGAGTGAGTGATTGAAAATGAGAAAATCTGTATTGCTTGCTAGTTTATGAGAGTGGAGCTATTTTACTAGAACTTAGAAGAGAGAAGGGCGGACAGAAACTAAAGAATCTAGTTGTTTTAGATCTTCCAGTTGATATAACAATGAACTACAGGGAGTGGCGGCAAAGCATCAAGCTAGCCGTCTCTCAATTTATTAGGAACAAAATGAGTATGTTTGGCAGCATAAAAGTATAAGTTACTTCTAAGGAACTTTTTCATTCTAAACATGCTTGAATATGTTGCTTGGTTGTTATTTTTAAGTAGAAAACTCATTTTTAGAGCAACCGTTATGTTTTTGCCAAAATAAGTAGTAATTTATTTATTCCAACTTTGATAAACTTTTTAAACTTAGCCAAACATGCAATTAGGTTTTTTAGTCTCTGCGCACCCTCCTATTCCTAATATGACCGAAGAATAGAATCTGAATATAACAAACTTATTTACATATCTGTCTGCAATTGCAAATGAATGGTTGCTACTATCTTTTTCTTTGAATCTGCTTAATCCATCAAATACATAGTAAAGAATTAAGAACAGATATCAATAAGAATTAAGAAAAATGGTAGAGATATATAATTTTCAAGCATATTAATGTGATGCTCTCATTCTAGAAGCCCAACACCCCTCCTTTTGAGATCTTCTTTTCAATTTTGAAAGCTGAATTTCCCATTTATCTCTTGATGCCCCTCTGCTTCTTTCCTCTCTGCATTTAGAATCTTGATCCAGCAAATCTTCATAAGCCTTCTGTAACTCAACAAAAACCCGGGTCGATTCTTCAGCCATTGAAGGATCACAGACTTCGGGATGATATAGGATGGCCATTTTCCTATATGCTTTCTTGATTTCTTCCACACTTGCATTAACAGAGAGCTCTTCGTGAAAGTCGATGGCTGCCATTTTTGCAGATGGCAAGGTTGTCTTGCAAGAGACAACCTTGAATTTGTTGTGCATAAGAACGCTCTTAGAGTTTGAAAATGGCATAAATAGAGAGCCACTCTTTAGATTAGAGGTTTGAGTTACATTCATTTCATTGAAGGGATTCTGAAGAATATTGGGTTATTCGAAATTACTCGAAAAACAAATGTACAACTGCATGCTGCTCTTCTTGATCTATGTATTTATATGCATAGGCCACTACGTTAACTGTAGACAAAAAAAAATAAAAATTGAACGTGGTTTCTTTTCATGTATAGGTAAGAACTAAGAAAACACAAGGTTTATGATTTATATCTGATCCTTAATGTTTATTTTGTTCCAAATTGATCACTAAAGTTTCCTGACAATTTCAATCATTTTGTTAGTAAATAGTAACTAAATTAAAATCTTATGTATATACTGTTAAAACCACAATGTACCAACTCGAACATTAATCACATTGCTACACAAGCCTCGACCATGTTTAAAATGGGATGACGAAATGCCAAAATAGGAATAAGATTTGACATTATTAGAAATGCCCCAAAAATATCTTTCTATTAGTTTTATGCTTATTAAATTTGTTCCTAATACTCGAAATAGACCAAAACGTGAAATCAATCTTACCATATTTAGCGACAAAATAAACTTTAGAGACTAACTTGGAATTTTACTGCTACTTTAAGGACCGAAGGTTTGTCTTGGTTAATGGAACGCGGTCTTTAGCCCGGTAGTTATCCTCTCGTGAATTAATCATATTTCCAGGTATTTTCCCACGCTACGGGAAGTGCTTTTGTAAATATGAACTTGTATAATTGGGCTTTAGGTCCCCAAGGCCCAGTATGATTGGGCTTCGTCATTTCATAGTCGATGGAGTGGCAACTCTACACTTGGTAGAGTTTCACCTCTTTCCTTGGCCTCATCTTTGAGCTTCTCGTAATCAAGCGCGAATCAAATGAACCTCCACTCATCCTGATGTGTGATTTGGGACAACGTATAAGGAATGGTATCTCGACACCATAGATCCTCACCAATGAAACATAGTCAACCAGCCAGTTTAACAGAATTCTATCAAAATACATGTCGACCATGATTGGATTTTCATGCATTGTCGTATTGGATCGAGATCCAAATCTCGATCTAGCTAGAATGAAAAATTAGAATTTTCGAAGATTTAACATTGCTTTCATATATGTTGGTCGAATGCATTTTAAAAAATAAAAAATAATAAAGCCATTAACTTGAACAAACAACTGCTCAGAGCGAGACCCAAGGACCATAACTTGAGCTTGGTGTCTTGATGCCATGCAAATCCAATCAAGGACCATAATTAGAAAGAAACAATTAACACTAGTAACTAAACTAAACCAAATGCCACCAAGGGCCGCGCTGGACAGCAAGAGGCAACAGGCTCCAGCTATATATATATATTACTCAGAAGAGATCTACAAATTTTGCGTAAAAAATGTCTTTCAGAGTTGAAAGAGAGCTGAGAAAATGAGAGCTGCAGACGAAAAACAAGAGAGAGAAAAGGAAATAGAGAAGCAGAGGAAAGAAGAGAAGCCAAAAGAGAAGGAGAGAAAGAGGAGAAGAACTCGAGATAAGGGAAAATGAAGTGAATAGAATAAAGAGAGGACAATATTTCCATTTCCACAAACTTTTACAATTTCATCTAGTTTCATCAAGTAAACGGGCAGCCTAAAAATGAGGAACTAGAACAAGAATTGTATTTAAATTTTGAAAACACACAACCAAGGTTACGGGAGGCAGCTATGCTATCACAACATCGATGAACAGAAAATATGGATGTTGGTAACATATTATTACATGAAAAATAAATAATACATGGGATCTATGCAGGAACCTCATATCGTAGAGCCTGCTAAAACTTCACATTACTGCCCAAACGATGGAAGACTACACTCTTCTACATCATGCTCAAGACTACTATTTACAATTGTAAGACTGATCAGCACAGCTTCTTCAAATCCTTTAACAGTGAAGTGAGAGCAAGATTACAAGGTTTTCATGCAGGTAGGTGAATGAAACACGAAATAATTTGAAATCAACACAAAATTGTGTACAATGAGAAGATGCGCTGACCGTGGGCCCTGTGTGCTGGCAGTCTGCATGCAGCTTCAATCAATTGAGTACCTGTTTTAGATCATCTATCAACTGCTGTCTAATTGATGGATTCACCTGCATTATGTTCCAGTTTAACTAAAATTATTAGAATGAAAGAAAGGATGGAAAAGAAAAGGGAAAAGAGCAAGAGACGGACACTTTACCTTTTTTAGCAAGGCAGAAAGACCACGAGGTAGTGCTCGTAAATCCATTGTAGAATCACCAATGCTTGACAATTGAAGGGTCATCTTTTGCACATGCAACTCTTGTAGATTTTCCTCATAGTTTCTGGAATCATCCTTCCATGAAAAGAAAGTCTCGTCATCCATCCAAGAATTTTCGTTTCCCCTAGCGATCTCGGAGTCCAAAAACCATTTCTTAATCATCTCCCTAGCAGATTTATATGCAAGCTGGTAACCAGCAGCATCTATCACAGTCGTGATCAACGAGTCTTCAACAAGTCTCCTACGTAATCTCTTGTAGAAAAAAGACCGAGAATTTGACCACTCGACAACTTCTCGGACCACCCCTTTTTCAGCCATTCTAAATGATGTATCGTGTAACTCTGCAAATTTTGTAGCTATTTGAGTGTACAACGGCAGAAGTTGCTTCTCACGAGATTTTATTTGTCTCTGCAAATCTTCAACAATTGCATGTGTTGCGGTGCTTTTTGTTTTATGAAATTTAGCTTTCAGATTGATTAGCTGTTGGTCAAGCCTACCCATGCATTCCAGCAGCTCTCTAGTTCGAAACTTGATCTCGATCATACCTTCTGGCTCTAGGACATTTCCTTTAGCTGTCCGTTCTGCATACATTTCAATGTGGTCTGAATTGATCTTACTGTCCACAACCACCCATGCCCCACCACGGAGTTCGCCCATCATAGGTATGTATATAAAAACAGGCTGCTTATATGTTCTAAGGTTCTCAACGATAGTTGATCCAGCCTGGAGGATACCTTCAAAAAGGTCCCGTTGTCCACCTGAAAAGCCTCTCCAGTTGGCAAGAATGAAGAGTGGCAGCTCTTCTCTATTGAAGTCCATCAATGCTTGTGCAGTCTTAGTTGCAGAATCAGGAAACCATACCTGCCCAGCTTGAGGAACGACCCTTTCATGGGAATCTAACTGACCAGGATCTGCAGGGATTACTTGCATCATAGTTTGAGTCTCAACAGCAACAATTCCTATAGGTATTCCTCCAAGCTTCGCACGTCCTGTTACAACAGTTCTTGCCCAGCCTTCCAGTGTCTCAATAAAACTGTCCCGATCGAACATACCCCCAAGCCATTTCCCACTACCATCCATTGCACCACAGATAGCTGCACGGGGATCACACGAGGTCTCCGGTAGGTATTCAACAGGTCTCTCAGGAGAATCCAAGGGAGACAAAATGGGAAGTGGACCACCAGCATACGATGGTACAAAGCTTAGCCATTTCAAAATAGCTGATATCCCCTCTAGATCATCTGACACTGTAAGATGAACTACTCCATTTGTCGCCATAATTTTAGGTCCACCAAGTTGCATGTGGGAGCTGTACACCTCCCTACCCAGAAGCTTGTTCAGTGCAGAGAAACCAGTCAGAATAATTGGCTGATCAAGCCTTTGTATGCACCGCATACCAAGACGGGCAAGATAAGCACCAATGCCAACAGTTCTACCAGTCACATAGGTCAAGGTAAAGGTTTCCTTGTATGCCTTTGAATATGCACTGGCAATGGCTCCACTACCACTTAAGTTTTCAACTCCCAAGCCATCTTCCTTTCCTACAATAGTATCTATTAGCCATCGGGATTCTCCATTTGAGAGCTTTAGTTCGTGTGCTATCACGGATGATCCAATGCATGCATAGTCCTCAGGAGTTAAGTAAACATATTGGAAACCACGCTCAGGGTTTGATTCATCAGACCAGCCAACTTTAAAGCAAGATTTCACTTCCTCGGCTACACCAATACGGGCTCCTGAATTTGCTGCCAGATAAATAAGAGGTAGTTTCTGAGTGCAAGCAACATCAGTTACTGCCTGGAAAAATGCATCCTCTCTGGGGCCAAAAGAACCATTTTTGAATGTTACATCATTTGACACAATAAGAATGGTTCTTCCAGAAGGGAACTCGGGTGTAGACATTTCCATGCGCCAGGCTACCATGCCAACATCATTAAGTCCAGGCTGTCTCTCAATAGAAACAAGAGGAGTACCCCAGTTACCTTTCTGGTCAGCAAATACCAATTCTGCGACTCTAAGGTTGGCTTTATCCTTGGGGGTCTTGACTCCAGAATACTGGGACCATGAATTGTCCAAAGCTGCCTCAAATGCCTGCAAAGAAAGCTCTCTCTAATTAAATACACATAGATTGATCACAATATCTGTAGTATATATTAAAAGGATTATGGCCATTTACCAGTGGGAAATCGTAGCAATAAGTTGTGTTGCTTTTCCGGGCTAAAAGACGTTTCTGGTCAAGAATTCCCAAAGGCTTATACCGTGCATTCACAGGCAAATCATGCAAAGGGCCCTGACCAGAGGTTGAATGGTAGACTACTCTTTGTTTGCTGGTATCATCTTCTCGATAAATCTGAAAAGTGAATATAAAATTAAACCTATCTCTATACTTGTTCACAGTTTTAATCAACTAGTTTATCAGTACGGAAGTTTCTACTATTGTGGGACAGCACTAATTGACAAAATACTAACAGCATAGTGCTGCAATGAATAACTAACAGACCAAACAATATATTCATTGAAATAGATTGTGAAATATTTCTATTTATTAGTTCCGGCCACATAAAGCAGCAGAATAGATTAACATGTGCCGTTAATGATGCAAAGCCCAGTCTTACTTACATGAACTATACAAGTGTGCCCAGTCACATTAGAAACCACAATCCTCCAAGCTCCATTAGATTCACCTTCAGATGATATCCAAAGCTTCACTTCCCACTCACAAACACCAAGACGATGCAATTTTATACCAACTGATGCATTAATTTCCCGTGCCAGCTCGCTCAAGAGTTCCTCAACTGTGGCTTCTTCATGTCCATCAGGTATATCTGCTCTCCTGCAAATGATGTTGTGAACTTGATAAGGCTGTAAGTTGATATGCTGAGTAGCAGATCAAAATATCAAATATTCTTACTTGTGGTACGGTAGAAGATCATCTATTAGTTGCTCCCGCAAGATATAGAGGTACATTTGAGCATGGTCAGATTTCATAGTAGAATTATGGGCATTTAGTTCAAGCTCCTCCATTGCAGACATTAAGGACCTTAAAATGCTCCTTGAAGTAAAAGAGAGAGACCACAGAGATTGAGTTGCTCCCTGGTCCAGTCCTTGATATATTGGCAGACCTTCATTTGATAGGGGCTGCCTTACAAGCGTTCTGAGAAACATCCTTTGAATGGAAAGTGGTTTGTCTAGAACAGTGTAAAGGTGCCACTGTCGATCTCGAGAAGGAGTATACCGTACATCATTATAACCTTTAAGTTTGTCCTGTTCAAAGTAAAATTATGGATATATAACCAGGCCATATCAAAATAAGATGACTTTTATATTACAACCAAAAAGATCAAATGATCGACAAACCAGCTCAAGGTATGTGGACAAAGGAGGCTCCAGGTGACGCAATAGAGGCTCCTCCTCGTGGTAGAGTTTCTCTGCTGACCAATTAAAGGAATGCCTCATAGGGCCTCGCCCCTCATCTCTCTGTATGATACAGCTGACAACACCCACACCTGCATTTCTGAGACTGGAGCTTACTTCTTTCTCTTTCAATATTTTGGCTAACTTGTTTACTCGCTCTTGAGCCTGATCTTCATCACCACTGCGAATAGACACAGTATAATATTACACATCAGAAAGGAAAACACTTGAGTCACTTTGTTAACCTATTACCAAGTATAAGAAAACAGTAAGTTTAAATTAATTGATCACGCATCTGACAGAAACTTGGCCAATGCCAGAGGAAGGGATATGCAAACTGATCTCGGCTACAGTTTCCCTTGGGGTAGAGATGCAAGAACATAATTAGATATTCTGATACCGCTGAAGCAAGGGATTCAAACACTGACAATTTTCATAAACTGTGATAAAGCATGGGTCAAGTAAACTCTCAAAACATTTTTAGTTAGATTAAATTACGAAAATATTTTAATGTCCAAGGAATATGTTTAACAGTGTAAGAACAGGAAGGGAAATACACTGGGGCCTCACAATTGACAAACAGAAAATATATATATATATATTTTTTGCAATCTAGTATAGAAAAACTTCTTGGCACATGATACCTGTCCTGAAGTAAACTCATTTGATTGTTGATGCCTGCCAATGCAATGTGCATCATGTTACCATAACTAGCTGGCTGAACAGATCCATTGGTAATTACAGTTTGCAGGCTATGCATTATTTCCCTCAATGCAGCAGTTAATACTGTTGGCAAGAATTGGAGAGATTTGATGACAACCATTGCTCCCCACTTCCTCTCACTGTGTTTATCAACTGATGGCTCATCCAAGATTCGATCCTCAAACCCAATCTTTCTATCAACATGCCCTTCCAAGAACTCCCATGATGCTATAAGTCCAAATCTGTGCCATTGCATCCTGACATTCCCCTTTACAAGGTAGGGCTGATAACAGATATTAAATATCAGACAAGAAATGTCCAAGAGTTTGATCAGCGTATTGCCATATTTCTTTGAACAATATTACCTGATATAATCTGCGAACATAAGTCTCAACAACCCGTCGCTGAAGTGTGTGATCGCTATGATCAAAAAGACCAACAAGTGCATCTTCAACTGCTAAAGGAGCACTGACAAGGGCTTCCATTCGTTCATTTATGGCACTTTTTCTTTTGGGAGTATCCATGTTTTCACCATCTTCAGTGAACATTTCTAACTCCGAAAGACTCCTGGCAATACTGGAACGAAGCTCACTAAGTTTTGTCTGTTCTAGAAGTTGACTTGCCTTTAATGCTAACTGTACGAGTAGAAAGAGACTCAGACTTCATTGTACCATTAGATATATAAGAACATAAACTAGAATTCAATGATTAAAGAGTAATAGAAGTTAGGAGGTTAAAAATAACCAAACCCTTTGATTGAAACTTCAAATATTCAAAATAATATTGATAACATAACATCAAACAAAGACAAAGATATGTGCAAGAGAATAGTAACTAAGTGGAATTGCCAACCTCAGAGTAGTTTGTGTGATTAAGTGCAGAAAAGCGAATTAGTTTATCTCGGTATGCAGCAGGATTAGGATACACTAGCTGCTCCATGAGACATAGTATCAGCTTATTTTTACTCCTAATGCCCTGCAAAAATTTCATGGTACATAAGAAAAATGCCTTGTTGGCAGCAAATATTATAAGAGCAAATCAGGTGTCACATGACTAATGGGCTATACCTGATGGGAAAGCACAATATCAACAACCTTGGAGAGATCTTTCTTGTAATGAAGTCTTAAGCGTTCAATTACGTCTGCCTGAAAAGAGAGAGACATTGTGACGGCATATTAAACATATATCAAATTTTTTACAGGATCTTATTCCTGGTGCCTTCAGCATGATATTCCTTTATGATTCTGCTTCCAGGACAATATGACACTATTTAATAGGCAGGATTATCCATAGATATTAACTGGCATGTGTAGGTAACTGTATAATTTGAGTATGACATCACAGAGCAAATAGAAGAAATTAGACAAATAAATGACCAACCATTTAAATTGGTCAAAATGTGCAAGAAGGTGCACAGGATATAATGACAAGACAATCGCCAGATAACAATAACTCATGATTAGTATTTGCAGTGGCAATCACCTGGATATTGTCACTAAATAATTCTTCAACTGATAAATATTCTTCGAAAAGCCCCTGAACTATAATGCGGGCATGGCTCTCTCTGCCACCCTCATACGACTTGACCAGACTCATCAGAGGCTCAACTAATCGATCTTGGGCTCCTTTTTCCTTATCAGGGTAGGAATTAAGATGGGTCTGAAGCAGGAAAGGGAACATAAATCCGTCACAAGATGTGATTCACTTTCAACAAAGACAAAAGGAACTGTAAAGATCGACGACACAAGACAAAAGGACAAACCTCAAGAACACCCCGCAAAGTTTTTGCAGGGAAGTCAACAGTTGGCATGTTGGAGATTCCTTCACACTCCTTATATTTTGCTTCCAACTGAAAGTTTACATAAACCAAAAGTAATTGATATTTCAGATGAACAATAAACTACCATTTTTTCTGAAGAAATAAGACTGTAGCATCTTTGCTGGAATAACCTCATATCTAAGGTTCTTGGGTAGTCGGTTTGCCAGGACAGCAAAGCATTCTTGCCACTGAAGAAAGGGGAGCTCAGGATTGTCCAGGCAACTCAGCAAGTTTTGAACTACCTGAATGGAGATCAATTTAATGAAAGAATTGTGCTAAATTGCATTCAAAATATTCTGTGTGTACATGGCCAAGCATTATTATATTAATGACATAGGTTCTTCAGAAGTCAGTAAATTTCCTTTGGAGATATATAACTGCCAAAAAAGACACCTACTTCATCAATGTTATGCTCATATCCAGCCAAAATCATCCGAGCTGTATTCACACTTGCAGCACACCGTTGATGAACTTTTCCAGATATGGCAGTTGGAGGTCCCAAAAGAGGAAAGCTTCCATGAAAAGGTTCTGCTTTTCTTACTGCTGAGGGATCATCTAAGTCAAGTCTTGCTATAAGATTACCAGCCTGAAGAGTCATTCATTTCTTAATTTCTGCAGAGGATAGGAACAATGATACTTTGTAATAATAATGCATACCTGCATCGCTTGCCCTTCAGACATCTGAAAATGAATATTTCCCGAAGAAGGTGAGAGAAGGGGCATACACATTTTCATGACCTCAACCTCCGCATAAGGTGTGTCAGCATCTACATGGCAGCCATCTACTACCAGATACCTTAGAAGCTTGCATGGTGTTTCTGCCACTAACTTGGATGGATCATGATCATTCTGAATACAAAGAGAGCGGACTAAGTCTCTACTGACAAAACTTAATTTAAATAGGAAAAAATGTGAAAATATATGGCACCTGAAGTAAGCAAGTCCTTCCATCAATAAGAAGGCGTGTTCCAGCAGCTTCCTCCTCTGCATATATAACATGACTGTTGCCATTCAGCTGCAACAGTAAATCAGCCAAGCCAAGTAATAGAAGAATCACCATCCATTTATCCATGCATCAATGAAGTAGCAGAAAAAAAAATATATTAAGCAATTTCTAATAAGGATTAGGCAGAATAACTGCTTGCCTGCATCAATAGACCTCCATCTCGTAGAGTATGTATTTCTGCTTCAATCTCTGAGTCATTCATCCTCAGTCTATAGCTTCCAGGACCTCCCCCTACCATATTAATCTAAATAAGCCCAAAATATTAGAAAACTATTAAAACCAATCTGTCACAGCCCTAACATTCTTCTACCAACTTGAACCAAGATCCACAGGCAGAAACATATACAACTAAATGGTTTTTGCATGTAAACACTTACTGTATATTTGCTTCCTTCAATATTTAGTGAAACTTGAGAATTGACCAGCGAAATATGCTGCAAGTAGGGTATCCATTAATAATAATTATAAAAAGGAAGAACTGAAACCATTTCCAAGTCTAATCTTGTGATGCTAAATACCTTGGGAGGAATCTGCCCTTTTTCAAGATAACCGATGTATTCTGAAACCATGGCTGCACTACTAGCAGAAGCTTTCTGTGTTCATAAATACGGAAAAACACAATTATATGATAGTATAAAGTGTAGAGAAACTTTTTTACAAAATAAAGATGTCAGACACCTTAAGACTTGAAAATTAGCATACTCACATAAAGTGCTCCTCCACCAACCGAAAGATGCCAAGGGGGCCTTTCTGCTCTGACTCTCATCGCAATTCTGCTGTCTAACCATCCTGTATGTATTTTATTTTCCTTGTAATCTGAAGCCTGAAAAAACATTGTTTTATATGTCAACTTCTAATAGTGTGAACCATATTACAATCAATGGGGAGAAATAGGATTTTGATATCTGAAAACCTCACATGTAAAAGATCAATTGTGTAATCAACATTTGTTCGAATTTCTCCTCTTATTTGAATTTCTTTCAGCCCAAGAACCATATTTGCGATGGCCAAAGCTCTAGACTCTCCAAAAGCAAATACATGGCCTGAGGTAAGATTCAAGAATTTATGGATTGCTGGAAATGAGTTTGCACATGGACTGTCCATTATTCAAATAAAAATATGTTTGGAGAGCTTCAAATAGTTTCCATGGCACATAAGCCATTCAAGTGTCAAACTGACAACATACTCATAACTTTGATAAACAGAGCTCAGTCTAACATATGCACATGCATCTTTAAAGCAGAAAAAAATAAGTAAAAAAGTACAGAAGGTGAGACAGCAAAACCAGAAGTAATGAAGCATGGATATGGACAAGGGACACAGGGATGCAGACACACAATTTTTTCAAAAGGACACATGAATCAAAATACTATAAAATTATACATTTACGCATCGTATCATTATAATACTTTTTTTTTCCTCAAATTAATATTCAATTAGTTTTTTAATTTTACAAATGAAATCTTTTGATTTGAGGAATGACTTTATGTCGTATTATCATAACTTTGTTGTTGTACTTTGTACTATTAGTCACAATAAAATAAAATAAAATTCTATAAAAATGCATAAAATATATATAAAACATATTTGACGTGAAGTCATATAAAAATGTGTTACCGAAATTCAACCTACCAAATTGGGAATCTGAAAACTCATGAATACCACCTCCAGACTGCAATTGTGAAGATGTTAATCAGATCCAACTTCTTATATAGAGGTTCCTCAGCAAATAAATTAATGACAAGTACCTTGACAGAAAAGTATGCCCAAACATTTGGCTTGCTTTTAAAACTCAGTTCCTGTACAAAGCTATTTCACTTAATACCTCATCATCATGAGAAAGAAAGCTATAAAACTGAACTTGGACTGATCAAGCTGAAAATCCTAACCTGTACTTTCCCACTTGTAGGCTTAAAACCATCATCAGGATCCTCACTTGTTACACGAACAGCTACACAGTGACCTTTAGGCCTTGTGGATTCGGCAGTGTCAAAGTCAAATGGAGTAGCAACAACAGATGTTTTCCTCCAAGCATCGTATCCTCCACCATGTTCCATTCCATAAAATCGCCTTATCTCTAATTTAGTAAGCACAAAGAAGTATGTGATTAATAAAGATAAATTACAGAATATAGTTCTAATATCACGAACTTTGAACCAGACCTGGAATTTGCCAGAGAGGGATACCCATCCCAACTGCGGCTTGGGCTGCAGGCAAATTTATTTCAGCTATCCACTCAGTAACAGGGTGCTCCACCTAAATTATTCAAGAACATAAGAATGAGTCAATGAAACAAAGTAACGTCAAATCCTTATTCTACCTTAAGAAAATCCAAAACACATTGTTCCAGTAATCTTAACCACATAACTTTCACATCTGTAACTTGTCGTACTACTTATAAGATTCTTTGTATTCATAGAAAGACAAATTTGAATGTAGGATGGTTTGCCATGCTTATCACACATTGGCCTTGATGTTCTATTTAAAAAGAAAACCTTACAAACCTGTAACCGTGGGTTTAGCTCCAAGAAGTAATATTCCCCAGTTTCCATACTGTATAGATACTCAACAGTTGCAGCTCCAACATAATTCACACATTTGGCCAATCTTCTAGCGGCCTGCTCAAGCTTCTTTACGGTATCGAGGGGAGCCACTGTAATAGGTCCCTCTTCAATAATCTAAATAATTTGAATCTCAAGTGAGAAGTTTAATTAATGAGGTTTTACCGAAAAAAAAAATAAATCAGATTTTGCATCAAAGCAAAATATTTCTATCATTACAATGACACTTGAAACATGAGTAAAAGAAAATGGCAGTTTAGGACACCCCTAAGCCACAAATTGCTGGGGAATGCTGGCTCATACTAGAAGCAGAGTTTAAACAAACCTTTTGGTGTCGCCTCTGAACACTGCAGTCACGGCTATGCAAAGCTGCAACATTTCCATATTGATCACAAAGCAACTGAACTTCTAAATGTCGGCTCTGAGAAACCAAAACATAGCTATATTAGAATAAGATCTCATCCTTGCACTGGTTAGAGCATTTAGGTCAGAAGAGAAAGTGAACAATCTTACCTGAGAAGCAACCTTCATTATAAATATGGGGGACCCAGGAACTTCACCCTGAACTTGCTTAAACAAAGCCTTGACTTCATCATCATTATGGACCTGAAAAGTTCACATTGCAATCAATGTTATCCACACTGATACAAACAAAGTCATACGGGTAACCACATTTTTAAACATGGAAAAGCATATTTACTATCAGCAACAAGTGACAATACATTGACAGTTTGCATTAGGCACTCAAAAATTGCATTAGAAATATCACAAGAATTAAACCTTTCTTATGCCTTTGCCACCGCCGCCCCAAGATGCCTTAATCATTGCAGGATAACCCACAACTTGACAACTAGCTATGGCCTCTTCAGACGTGTGAACACATGCTTCACGATATGTGTCCTCTGGGATAGTGACCAAACAGCTCTCTGAGGGAATTTTCACCTAAAATTGGCATTTTTATTAGATGCAAGACGACCTTCGCAAATTAACAAGTTACTGCATTATGAGCAGAAACACTTTACATGAGAACCACTCCATGGAAGAGTAGGCACTTCTGCAGCTTGTGCAATCAAGGAGGAGCCAATTTTATCTCCCAGTGCTGCCATTGATGCAGCTGGTGGCCCCAGAAATACAATTCCTTTTGCACTCAATGCATCTGGTAGCTCTGGATTCTCCGATGCATGACCCCAACCAGGCCACACTGCATCGACATGCGTTATCTCTGCCATCTGAACAACCAAAAATTACATAGTTTTTTTTTTTTTCAGTTTGTGTGCAAATGTCATTGATGTTATGTTCCTTTTCAAATCCAAATATGTTTTGAACTAGAATGCCGACTTTGATAAAATTGAAAATCAACCCCTCACACCCCCTAGAAATTATAAATGGAAAATGGAAAAAATAGAGAGAGGGGAAAGTAGGGAGAATTGAGCCAGAATAGTATTACTTGTAATTTCCAAACCTAGGCCCATTTACCTTAAATATACTTTTTGGCTTTTTACCACTTCACTCAACAATTTTTATCTGCATATAGTTCAAGTCTTAAGCATTATAGGGCATTGGTATCTCTTTCCAGATATTCAACATCATTTGACTGTATTGCTTATCTTTGATGACACAAATAAATTCACAAATTAGAAAGAAAATTAAAAATATATGAAAGTTACTATGTCGACAAACCTCAATAATGAGCTGCACATTAGCATAGTTATTATTATTAGTACCACCAGGAACCTCTACAAATTGATCTGCTATCCTAATATGCTCTGCATTTATTCTCATGTCCTCTGGAGTAGCCATTGCCACCAATGAAATTGCCTTCTCTGTACCAAACGTTTCATAGGCCCACGTTCTAATGCTACGTATAAACTTGACAGCTGCCATTCCATTGTTTGCAATCAAGATACTATGAATTGGCTTCTTGCCTCCAAGAGCATGACAGAACTCATCCACTTCAGATACCATACTTGAAGACCTCAGTGGAATAGATCCATTTATGTACCCATTACTATGCTTAACGCCTACGGTCATCGGCCTCCTTTGAGCCTCTGACATGTTGGAGTTCCTGAAAATGATCAATAAAACGAGTCCAATATTTAGTATAGATTCTTAAAAATAACTGTCTCACAAAACTCAACTGTCCAACAACTACTATATTAAGAATATAGTATTAAAATGATCTCTTTTAAAAGCGCATATCATTAAAATGGAAGATTCACTCAACTAAACTATGATCACGAATTAAACCATTATTATAAAGCTTAAAAAATGGATCTTTACATGGGCACATAGTTATGCCAAAGTAAACTTTTGCTAAGCGTTAGGGATGCAATGATTCGCTCCACTCCTAAAAGGTCAATGACCGCATAGAGAACGACTATATCCATTGACTCCCCATTCATTAGAAGCTAACAAAAGATACTGAGTGAATGCAACTCTAATCATAAGTAACCAAGAAAGTATCACTGCACTAAAAATCAAACACACACGAAACAGAACTAATTCTCACTGGAATCACGCAGACAGACCTTAATGAAAAAACAAAATAATCAGAGAAAGAAAACGGAATTCCATTGGCGCAAAATACCCACCGAAAATCAATAATTTCTTCTCCAATCTTATTGGCTTTTTCTTGAACACTATTTGAGTTGCAGAATTGGAGGCAAATAATCAAAAGAGATTGAAATTCAATGTAAATGTACAAATCTGATATTTGCTTTGTTTTTTACTGTTAGTAGTAGAAATGTGTGTGTGTGTGTGTGTGAGAATTGAAATTGCTGTTTGGTTTTGGTAATGGTTTGGTTGAGATTGGTTGGGGGTTCTTAAATATTAACGGGCCTTTAATGCCAGCCAGCCAGCCAGCCAGCCAGCACGTGGTATCCTGTGCCTACCGATATTGTGCTGCGGTAGCACTACGTCCCATCTACCTAATTTCATTATTTGTAAATATACAAGACTTAAATACCTGTTTGGCAGAGATTATTTAAAAATAATTTCACACTTGCACTCATAATTAAAAATATATATATATATATACATCAAACATGCTTTAAATGAAGTGTTTTCCGTAAGTTTGAATCTTATAATAATTCAATTATAACTCTGATGAAATTAAATTTAGCTTGGGAGATTTTAGATAAGTCGGTTCAATATTGTAGATATAAATTGATTAGTAGATATTGAATATTTAAATTTGTATATGATGATCTAAGTATCTAACAGTAAAATGTTCTTCGTTGTAATTTTTATTATATTTGGAATAAATAAATAAATAAATAAAGAAGAATTGGTGCATCCCACTCAAGTTCATTTTATATTAGGAGATGTTTGGCAATCCCAATCAGCAATTTTGCGTGTATTGACCAAGAGTTGGGTTAGTGCAGTCGACCAACCTTTTTCTTACACATAGAACGTGTGGTGTATCTCGTACAATTTACATTAATGTTTGTTGATGACAAATTTTAGTGTTGTCCTGTAATCACTATTCCGTTCAATTGAGTATGGTAATTCTTAAGAAAATGGGTAAAACTACTTCGACCAAAAACGGTTAACATATGCTTTGACAAAATGGATGTTGGCAAAATATTTTCAAACGAAAAAGTTAACTGCGTTTTAAACTGTCTAATAATATAATGAAAATATGTTCTACTAACAACATTATTTACATAAAGGAGTTTAATACATTGTTCGATAAAGTGTTTTAGAAATTATAAGTCGATGATTTCACAAAATTTATGATTAAAATATGAATATAAATTGTGGGTGCAATGAAATGTATGAGTTATACAACTTAGGCTATGTTTATCTGTAGTGAGAAAGAGTTTTGAAATAATGGTATTTTTAAGAATGCATCGTTAAAAGTAGAATTTTTTTTTTTGGTTATACGTGTAATATTATTTTATCGAGTGAATGTGTAGTTATAAACGAATTTTAAGATAAAAAATTAGATAATGGAACTTAATAATTTTGACAAGAGAGAGAGACAGTGCATTATTAGGGTCAACAATTGAAAAATTGATGTGGAGGTGACTGACCTGTGATTTGGGTGGTATTAATGTGCATGGACGTTTAGTTATGGTTAGACGTTAGGTGCACCCATGCATTACTCACCTCTTGCATCACTCTTTCAATTTCAATTATTTTTATTTTTTTTTATTTTTAATGACACGACCTTTCTAATTTTCTTAAATTTTAGTTGTCTTTAGTTTTGTTCTTATCTCTTATAGACCGCACGTTGGGACTAAATTTTTTAAAAAAAGAAAAAAATTGAATATTTAAATTGGAATTTAGTAATAATTTGATAGATTCTTGATAACAAAGTGGGCACGTATGTCGCATACTATATCATTTATGTATGTCGTTTCTGGTTTGAAAGATGAAATCATACAGCTAGCCATTATTTTAATTGTTGGCAATTGAGGCCCAAAATTGATGGGGCTCCATTTATGGACCACTGTTGATTTAGACCCTTTTGGCCCATTTCCTTTATTCCCAGAGAGGCCAATGTCAAGAAGGGAACAAGAAAATAAGTAAATTTATACGAGCAATTTTTAAAACTATATCAAACGAGTTCTGTATATAAGATATCAATTTATAATTTTACAGTTTACTTTGAACAAATTAATTTCCAACTAATCGTAAACAAATTCATCCTTTTTTTTTTTTGCAAGAGAATTTTAAATGATATATGACTTAAAAAGTTGTCAAGAGTGCATGTGATACCCAAATATTTATATCGCCACAAATTAAAAACGAGAGTTGACATCCTTCACTAAAGTTACAACTTGCCAACTCTTTAGCCACCAAAAATAAGAGGTTTGAAAATGTATAAAGTAAATGATCAAATTCATAGGCATGCATATTATTATTTTTTCCCTAACTACAAATAAAAATGTCACCATTTTGATTATTCCCTTAGTAAATTTGTTATTGAATATGTAAAACGAAGTATAGTGGCATTTTCCCTTAATCATTTAAGCATTTCAATTTTAGGAGTTGGGATTTTCTGTCCAATTTGCTGTCACCCAATTAATTATTGACACATCATTTTAAATTAATATTTTCAACTTTTCTTTAACTACTCTTTAAAAATATGTGACATTTAATGTGTCAATAATTAATTGGTGGACAACAAAAATTGGATAATTTTTTATATATATGCCTTAGGAGATTCCGGATTCAATTCTTTCGAAGATGAGTGATCTGACTATCTCCGAGAAAATAGTGATCACGAGCGGGAGAATAACAGTAGTTCGACTCGTTTTTATAACTAACGTTTTACTATTTAGAAATGTCCCTCCTCGCCTAGATACTCCTTATATTTGACATTTTAATGTGAAGTGATGTGTCAATAATTAATTGGTGGACAACAAAAATTGGATAACATATCTCAAGTCCCTCAACTCTTTTTAGTTTTAGAAGGTCTAAATTAAATAAGTGTCTGGAGACATGTTTTCACGTTTGGCGTTCTTTGTCTTTTTTAGTATAGATCTACTTCGGTATGTACAGAATGAAAACTTCGTTCTCGATTCTACAAGAATTTTTTTGATTCATTTGCTTCTCTTCGATAGATCTACTCCTATGTTTGTTTCCAAAAACTAATGAAATAGAAAATGTGAAAAATAAATTTAAAAACATAAAAAATTATTTAATCACGATTAAGATTAGAAATTTGACTTTGCTTTCTTTTTCTTTTCTCCAAGCATTTATCAACTTTATTCATTTTCTTGGCAGACAATGTGTTTTTTTCCCCTTTTTTTTTTTTATTTTAATTTTTTTTAGACAAGTGGATAATATTTGTGAATTCATAGAAATGTGTGGTTAGAAACAAAGTTTGAATAATTTATAATTGGCCAAGCGGATGCCATGGCCATTTCAATGGACAGTTTTGAACCAAATGTACATATAGAGCCAAAAAAATCTATATAAATGGTTGTTGGACGCAAGTTTGTTAATTAATCTAAACATAAAAATTGTGGAACCCCATATTAAAAATCTTCAAAAAATAATGCTAATTAAATCCAAGAATATTCTTAGAAATAACAAAAAAATAAGGTTTCCAAGAATCTAGGGGAAATACTAGAATAAAAAAAATTTACTGAAAAAAAAAAAAATAATAATCACCAAGCGCTAAATACTAAATCTTAGACCAAGATATTAAAGAATGAAATCGAGAGAGCCACGATGAAAAGGGTTGATAACATGGTAGCACATATATTATAACCTCCGGAGCTTGCTGCTACCGGACTTGGTGCTCCAGCAGGGACGAAGTGGGCTACCGGTGCTGGAGTCTCGGTGGTTGGTGTCGGAGCAGTAGAGGGATTTGGGGATGTTGGATTTGGAGCATTAGCTGATGGAGGATTAACTGCAAAATTTGAATGATCATCCCAACATAAAAATCAACAGATGTCGTAAAATTTAGAAGAAATATAGTAATCAATTAAAGATCCACTACCTGCACAATTTTTTATGAATGAGTGACGACTTATATTGGGATAATTATATCACATAACTATTGTGTATCATTAAATCCTGTATTCAACAAGTAACTAAAAAAATTGTTCCATGCAGATCAATATTTTTCTCTAAACATAATCAGTCTATCTAGATCATGAACCAAACTCTCATCACCGTCGTCGTCGTCATCATTATTATTATTAATTTTTTTTGAATTATTACAACCTTTTTCGTGCAGTCTTTTATTCTAAGATTCGCTATTAATCAATTTTTTTTTTCCGTAGTAACTAATAATTATATGCTTCTAATAAATATAATCACATACCGGGAGATGTACCGGGAGACATACTAGGAGAAGTGGAGACTGCATGAAAGGAAAGGAAAAAACACTGTCAATAAAATGGGAAGTGCTTGGTGTACATTATGGACACTGTTATGGCGTCCATAATGTACACCAAGATTAATCCCAATAAAATAACCAAATTTAACGTAACAAATTGTTTATATTAAGATTGATGATCAAAAGGTGATATATATTTAATACACAAACATAAAGATCCAGAGAGAAACGTACTGTTGCAATTAAGTGGAGGAGCTTTGATGCCACAAGCAGAAGGCAAAGCTCTAGCACTAGTCATGTTAACTTCAATACCCAAACTGGCACTGCTGTTTAGTGCTACACATATGCAATCAGAATCGGTATTCAACACTGTCTCGAATCCAGAGCAACACGATTTGTCAGGCTTATCTTCGCCACCATCAATGCTCAAATACGCAATGCAATCAGCCATATCGTATATCAGACTCATGCAATCCACGGTAGGTGCACCTATAGAGCTAGGAGCCTCTGCAGGTGATTGTACCGGTGCAGTGATATGAATATGACCACGGCCCGAGACTACTACCGCCCATGTAGCCAAAATACAAGAGAATATCGAGAAAATCTTCACCATTTTTTTCTTTCTTTGAAACAGAAAAATATTTTAGGAGAGCTCACTAGGGTAACTGTTTATAATATTGAATTGATTTGCAGTTTTTTTTTTATATATCATTAAAATCCCTAAAATATCTCAATATATTTGGATGTGATTAACTGTATTTTAAATTCCTAGGTTGTTGACAAATGGAAGAGTTCTATTGATAATGCACTTCTATAATATCTCAAGATTAGTTTAAGGTTGTTTACGAGGATGTGGTATATATTTGAATGTAATTAACTGTATTTAAATCTACTAATTTATTGACAAATGGAAGATTTATATTGCTAATCCACTTCTAATTATTAAAGGACGTGAGTGTTAGATTTTGATAAGTGTCATGCAAAATCAACTATAAAGTGTTATTCTTTTAAAATGTATAATTAGACGAATGTAAATATGGAAAAATTAAAAAATTGAGTATTTTTCAATTTTTAGAAAAAATTAAGGTATACGGTATAATTATTTCAACTAAAAAAACTCCAAACTTGGCCACATAGGGCTATGAATTAATCATTTACTACTATGTATCTTCATGGGTAGAGTGCCGCTATTTATAGATTTTGAAATGTAGCTAGAAATTAATACATATTATATATGTATCTGTTGACGTCAAAAATTATATAGACAAAATTCAAGCCAACTTGAAGTGTAAATGGGGATTTTTATTGGTAATTATTTACCAACTACAAGTGCTTTTATCAAATGAGATATTTGAAATATGAAGTTGTTAGGCTTTCTGACCCTCATTTTCCTACGGATACCGTCCTCCTTTTTACAGGAAATGATGGATATGTATCTTTCATATTCCTATTTTGTCAAAAACAGTACCAAGCTAAGAACTTATGCCAATGCGTTAAGTCCTGATTCGTTGCTGTAAAATCAACATACGATATCGAGCTGGGAAGATACGCCAATGACATATTCTGATTAGTTGTTGAGGTCGGTTCCATTAGCTCATCATGAAACCACCTTAAATGGGGTTTCCAATAATTAATGAACTAATTGAAGAATAAAGCTATAGTATATGATTGGTGAAATTGGTAGGTGCTGACGTAAATTCTTCCAAATGTCATTAATTGACTGAATATTTTGACAATGTGTAAGAAATTTACAATCATTATGTCCCCTTAAACCACTTAAATCATAGTGGTCATAAGTATGAGCTAACCTTGCAGATTCAACCTTAATTTAGCGTGAGTTAAGTGCATATAACAAACTGCCTTAATTAGGTCGCAGGTCGGATATCAACAATATCTATTAAAAATATTCTATGAAGCTTGAATAATTAATCTAATATTAATAATATTGAAACACTCCCTTTGTTTTAAATTCGAGAAAAAACAAATAGATAATTAAATTTAATGTGATCCACCGTGATAAATAATTATGTCGTCAATCAAGAATTTTCTCGTACAAATTTTTTTGTATAAATTTTATGCTAGTCCCAAGTTTACCGTCTATGTCCAATTCTGATTTTGTAATGTTAGTCTTATATACCGATATTTTGAGTACCCCAAATGTATTATTTGGAGTAAATTAACTACCAAGAATTCAAATGAAAAACAATGCCTGTTTTATATATCTCAAATCAAATATTTGATGGGGATTTTACAATTATCTAACCAGTTTATTGAAAAAAGATTTTGAAATTATTGAAAATTTTATCGGAAGGTAAAGTTTGATCCTTAATATACGATGAAGAAAAGTTTAACGAACTATAGATCAACTTTCATAATCAACCTCTTTCTAATTACAATTTACATATCATTGCAGATTGAAAAATTAAGCATCTTCAATAAATTCTTAATTCGTCTACATTTTCTAAATTATATCAAGAACGATAGATTTACAAAAATATATCAATATTAGCTGTCCCAGTGTTGATAAAAACACACCAAAAAATCAAAATATAGCATACTCCAACCAATTACATCTAAGTAAGAAAGTGAAGACAACGATGATAAACGAAGAAGAAGAATAAGAAGAGGAAATAGGGGGGAAAAAAGGTTTGTGAAGATAGGAATAGGAAAAAAAAAAAAAAAACGTTTTAAAAATGGAAAGGGCATCCAAAATAGCCAAGAAGAAGAGGGCCATTCATGCCCAAACAAAGTAGGAACCCTAAAATTCCAATCCAATAAATTAATACAAAGGTGACATTGACGACAAATGCATTTTTTGGTCTAAACTCTAAAGTTGGGAAATAGTTATAATTTTTGACCCTACGCTTTTGCTTGTGTCCTTTTCCATTAATTGTTGGCAAAAATTATTGGAGAAATATTTGGTAATGAAAAAAAAAAAAAA
>CAIGRB010094964.1:8815-24383 GCA_903798255.1 Fraxinus quadrangulata | reverse complement strand
GATGTTCTATTTGACTATGCTAAATTTGGTAAAAAAATTTGTGAAGATTGCCCCGCACATACAAAAGTAAATGCTATTGACAATATACACAATTGGCAATTCAAGCGTGGAAGCTTGCTAATTTTCAATGTCAAAATAACATTCTAAAGCGTAAGTGCACAAAAATGAAAATGGAGGATCTAATTGTTCGACTCAATATTGAAAAAGACAATAGATAGAAAAGAAAGTTATATGCAGAACATGGAAGCCAAGATTAACATGATTGAAGACTTTGAGTTTAAAAGTAGAAAAGAGAGAGACAATGGAAAGGAAATGAAGCAAAACGGTTCAAATAAGATTGTTATAATTGTGGAAACCCACGACATTGAGTTAAAGACTGTCACAACAAGAAAATGATGAACATAAGAATAAACCTCCATAGGCAAACATAACATATGTTTTTATCTCTGTACAATCGTCAGTATTTTGGTGTATAGCTTTCTCTTCTAATATCCGATTCAATCGATTCAAAGTGCATTGAAAAGCTAACTCAAAGGGATACAACTTCAATACAGTAGAAATTTTCTAATTCGAATGTTTATTATGCCAAAAATGGGTCCCAATCTTCGGATAAAATCTGGATCATTAATATATATATATACTTAACATATTCAAATCCTAGAAATTTAGCACCTAAAGACGTTAGAAATACGTACCTCCTTGATAATGCATTCATTACCACATTTTCTTTACCTTGTTTGTACCGAATAACATATGGAATTGTTTCGATGAACTCCATCCACCTTGCATGTCTCTTGTTTAGCTTGTCTTGACCCCTTAAATGCTTTAATAACTCATGGTCGGTGTGAATCACGAATTTCTTTGGCCATAGGTAGTGCTGCCATGTCTCCAAAGCTCGAACAAGTGCATACAACTCCATGTCCTATGTTTGATAATTGAGAGTTGCTCCATTTAGCTTCTCACTAAAGTAAGTGATTGGCCTTTGTTCCTATATTAAGACAACTCCAATACCTATTCCGGAGGCATCACATTCAATATCAAAAGTAATGTTGAAGTTAGGTAATGATAAAATCGGTACGATACACAACCTGTCTTTAATAGGATTAAAGCGTGTTTTTGTTCAATGCCCCAATGAAATCCTACACTTTTCTTTATAATTTCCATGAGTAGTGTAGCAAGTGTGATAAAGTCTTTAACAAAACGCCTATAAAAGCTAGCTGACCAATGAAAACTCCTTACCTCAATTATGCTTTAGATGTTGGCCACTCCTTAATGGCTTTGATTTTCTTCTCATCCACTTCAGTACCCTTAGCACTAGTGACATAACCAAGAAAAATAACTTTTTTCATGCAAAATGTGCACTTTTTAAAGTTAGCATAAAGTTATTCGTGCCTTAAGACCACAAGCACACATCGTAAATGCCCTATATGTTCATTTAGATCCTTAAAATACACCAAGATGTCATCAAAGTAAACTACGACAAATTTACCTATGAATGCATATAAAACATGATTCATTAATCTCATAAATGTGCTAGGTTCATTAGTAAGTCCAAATGACATGACTAATCACTCATACAACACATATTTAGTTTTAAAAATGATTTTCCATTCCTCTTCTTCCCTTATCCTAATCTAATGATAACTTCTTTTAAGATAAATATAACTAAATATGCACGATCCATGTAATTTATCGAACACGTCATCTAACCCAGGAATATGATGACAATACTTTACCGTTATATTATTGATTGCCCTGCAGTCGACAAACATCATCTAGGTTCCATCTTTCTTTGGCACAATTAGTACTGGCACGACACATGAACTCATACTCTCCCTCATATACCCTTTGTTCATCAAATCTTTTAAGTGCCTTTGAAGTTCCTTAATCTCCTCGGGATTACTCCGATAAGCCTGCTTACTTGGAATGATAGCTCTAGGTACAAAATTTATTTGATATTCAATGCCTCGAATGGGTGGTAGCCTGCTATGCATGTCCTCCAGAAACACGCCTTCAAATTCCTGCAACAAAGAAGTAGCCAAACTAGGGAGGAGTGTGTTAGATTTCTCAAGATTGAGGAATGATTCCTTATAAGCCAACAAGACCATAGGTCAGTTCTTAACTACTGCCATCTTCAAGTCACACCTTTTGCAAAGAAATTCACTTTCGACTTTTATCTCTTCTCACAAAACTCTTTTCTTTTCTCTCTTGTGGCTCTACTCTTTTTTTCTTTCTTTTAGCTACCTCACTATTTTTTCTCTTTCTCTCTTGTTGTGAAAGGTCATTCTCACTCCATTTTTCTCTCAATCTTTTTTATTCCTCGCTTTTCAACTTGATTTGATCTTCATACACATGTTGTGGTGTCAATGGTACAAGGGTAATACATTTTTCATCCTTAGTAAAATTGTACCTATCTTTGTACCCATCATGAATCATCTCCCTATCATATTGCCATAGCCTCCCCAACAAAATATGCCTTGCATGTATAAGAACTGCGTTACGCATCACTTCATCATCATACCTCAATCGAGAAACTCACCAATACTCTCCTATTCACCTTAACCTCTCCACCTTCAT
Organism: Fraxinus quadrangulata; assembly: GCA_903798255.1. Classification (NCBI taxonomy): domain Eukaryota; kingdom Viridiplantae; phylum Streptophyta; class Magnoliopsida; order Lamiales; family Oleaceae; genus Fraxinus; species Fraxinus quadrangulata. Next base: position 21,806 of record CAIGRB010094964.1, on the reverse strand, counting down.
TCAACCATTGCAATTTGTAAGGCCTATGATGTTTTATCATAGTTAATCCCAATTTTTCAACAAGTATTGTGCTAGCCACATTGGTACAACTATCCCCATCAATATTTATATAACATACCTTGTTGTTGATGTGGCATCTTGTATGAAATATGTTCTCCCTTTGTTGCTCCAAATCATCCATGTTGATTTGAGCACTACGAGCTCGCCGTGTGACCAATAGCTCTCCGACTACATACTCCACTTCATCACCATTGCTAACATTTTCCAATTCTAGCATGTCATCATATTCATCCTTACTATCACTCACCACTTCTCCATTACCACACAAGATCATCGTCCTTTTGTTTGGATATTGAGAAGCAATGTGTCCCGACCCTAACCACCTGAATCATTTGATAAGGGTTGGGAATCCACCATAGGTGTAGCTTTGCTAGTAACTTCATATTTTCCCTTCAGTAGCTCAGTCCTACCTTTTGAAATAGCCACATCACCTTTATTGTTATCCAACTTTGGTTTCCAAGAAGAGTTAGAACCCNGCTCAGTCCTACCTTTTGAAATAGCCACATCACCTTTATTGTTATCCAACTTTGGTTTCCAAGAAGAGTTAGAACCCGATGAATATCTAGTTGTCCCCTTCCTCTTTAATTGTCTTTCTACCTTCATAGCTATGTGTATCATGTCTTCCAACTCGACATAATGTTACAACTCTACCACATTAGCTATATCTCTATTCAAACCATTCAAAAATGGGGCTATGGTGGCCTCCCAATCCTTCTCAACATTCACTCTAATCATATCATTCTCCATTTCCTTATGATAATCCCTACACTCCTAGAACCTTGGTAAAGACCTTGCAATTTTTATGAAGCTCCCGATAATAATGATTAGGCACGAACATTTTCCTCGTGATAGCGTTCAATTCTTCCCATGTATTAATAGGCCTTTTATGGTTCCTCCTCCTAGATGTTACTACTTGATTCCACCAAATGATAGCATAATTAGTAAATTCAAGTACCGCACCTTCTTTTCCTTCGAGTAATTGTAACAATAAAATATCAATTCCACTTTTTTTTTCCAACTCCAAGTATGCCTCCAGATCACTTTTTCCTTTGAATGAAGGAATTGTCATCTTGATATTGCCCATACTTCAATCAACACCATCTCCAACAAGATCTCTACCCCTCATTTCATGCCTAACTCGACATCTATCAATGCATTTCAATAATATCACTATCCGCTTTCCAATCACCAGCATAATCCATTCTATGATCCTACCTACCTTACCTCTTTCTGTTAGGGATTTCTCTAGATTGTTCCCTACGTAAGTTAGCAAGCAATGTATCTTACTTATCTAATATGTCTCTCACATCTTCAAACAAACTTTCGAACCGTCATATCACCTCATCCGACATGTTGACTTGATTATTCTTCCCGCTTGAAGTAGAACCATCCCTGTCAAACATCCTAAATCTAGTTTAATATTTACCTCACATATGTACACTCAATTTGACTTTTTCCCTCTATTAGTCACACCACTCTGTCTTTTTCTACTCAATGCTTTCTTGTAAGTGCTTCAAAGAATTAATTCGATCTCAATCAAAATTGAACCCTTTTGGAGTCCAAACAGAGAATTCAGTTAGAAAAGTGATATAGAATGACTCAAGAAAGTAGGAATTTGAAATTGAATGAAATGCTAAAGATGAATTTTCTTGAATTCGGACTGGACGCTTTCGAATTTGGATTTCTTTTTTTTTACTCAGACAAATTCAAACTGGGCGTTGCTAGCCATTTTCCAAAATTTTTTTTGCTCGAACTTTAACTAGATACCAGTAAAAGAAATAGAAACTGATTTGGATACTAGATTAGCATACAAACAAGTTTTGAATATTTTTTTAGTGTTTTATGGATTGAAGATGGAATAAATTGTAGCACGCAAAGAACACGAATACTGAAAAACAAAGACTCAAACAAAAGAAAAAAGAAGATATAACTTGATTTTTGGAGTCTTGCTCTTATACCAATTGATGCGAACCCATTTAGCAATAACACCTACAAAACTCACACAAGATTGATTCAACCCAAGAAAGTTAAGAAATAAATGTTTAAACTTGATTCAAAAATATTGAACCAATGAACCAACACAATCGCCGACAATATGTTGACTCCTTGATTACAAGACTCAAGAATCTTACTCGGATTGTTTGAATGCCACAAGAAATACACTTGATAAGTTCAAAATTAATTGATTGAGAACAAGTAGAAAGCAATAAAGCCTCGTAAATAATCTCTCAGTAATTATGTGTTTTTTACAATAAATATAATGAGTCTTATTTATATGGACCCCATAAAATTAGCTAGAAATGGAATTAAGCCAAAAAAATAGCAAAAGATATCACAAAATATAATTTTAATTTAAATAGAAGATTACGCGAAATTTGAAAAATTCGCGGTCGGGAATCAACTATGCAACCGCATAGCATGTCTATCTAGTCGCATAGACTAAATAAATTTCTCCTTACTTCAGTACCCTCCAATTTCTCCATCCATAGCTTGAATCAAGTTGCTCCATTTCATTTCAACTTCCATGCTCAACATGAAACTTGTTCCTTTGTTTGTTGTGATTAATGTTTCATCCATCATAGCTTGAGCAAACAATCTCATAGCCTCATTGACTCGCTTCGCTTGCGACCTAGTCATCGATCCGTCCTCAATGATCAGTAGATCCTTGCCTGGGCTTTCCTTCGTATCCTGAATCACATCAAAGAGAGGTTGATTTCTTCATCATCGAGCGTCATTGAGAAACAACATCAACCGTCCAACATCATCCATTCAAAAGCTTGAAATTAAGGTAGGTAGAGTTGCATGTGGATTATTTCATTTTTCAAGTTATGAATTTTCGTTAAAATATGAACGAATTGGTCTTTCAGGTACAATGTTTTGGCACTACTATAGTTGAAATAATCATTCTTGGTTTTACATGCTATAATAATTCTATAGAACTTGGATTTGTCAGAAATCCATCCATGTGCAATGATATGAATCTATAGTTCAAATTTTCTTATTTGATAACGAAATGTACCAATGATATCTATTGAGTTTCAACTCATAGGTTAATTTACTTCCTACAGGTTGATTTGTTTTATTTGGGGCATGAATGATGGAAGATGAAGGTGCAGCATGCTATGGAGAAGTCGGATGACTTAATGTTTTTATTTGAGTATAAAAAATATTTTATGTGTTTCAAATAAATAGATTTCATTGAACATCGTTTGTGGAACAACACTTAGAAGCTTTCATGAATTAGTTATGTTTAGTAGATGTCAACTTACAAGTCCCATTTTTCACAAAAACGTTAGCGAAAAATTAATTGTTGCTTCTTTTTAAGTTTTCAGCTTCTACCCTCAATTTCAAGAATTCGTAACTCGCTCGTTAATTGGAGTTTTTGGACAAAACTAGTGGGCTTTGATAGCCTCATGGGTTAGCTACTAGATAAACTTGAAATCATGTCATGATGTCTGTAGAATTTTATACTTGACTTTAAGTAAACCGTTTTGGAGAAATAGTTGTTGGGGTTTGAAATATATTTTAGTGCCTCATATGTTGTCGACGGAAGCCAATTTTTGGATATGTTATATTATAGGAAGTTTCCTACTTTTTCTTCAAATTTCATGAAATTCCGATGTCGATAATTATGCAAATGAATTTATTTTGAAACTTACAGTGTGAAATAGAAAAGCAAAACAGATTTTTATTTACTTAATGCCTAAGTGTATGCATACCGCTGTTCACGCTAACAGTAAGTAAATGCATGAAAATTGTTCAAAACCTTTTATTTATTTGTTAAATTTATTCATGCCACAGTTCACAATAATAAGTACATGCACGAAAATTGTCCAAAAGACTTCTTTAATTTGTTTTCTTTTGGTATTAAATTGTGTTGTTTAATATATATATAATAATCTTAAGTCCATTTTTAGTTTAAAACTTTATGCTTTTTGTCAAAAAATAATTTTAAAGCCCACGGCTAAGGAACAACTGTTCTAGTAACATTTCGGTCCATGCTAGTTGGGGTGTTACATTCCCTCCAACACCATTCCCGTCACTACCTTGTCTTCCCTCTCGTACATCATATTTGCCATCAACCGAATAATTACCTCATCCATCACCTCATCTTCCTTCAATGTCTCTGCATCTGTATGACAATGGGGGTCTTACCCACTCATTTATGGAGTCCACCTTCTTGTAAAAACATCATAAATCCTAGCTCTGGTAAGCAAGAGAAAAATTCATTTCATCGCAATTATATGCTACATTTTATTTTAAAAAGGGATAAAAAATTTTAGACGCAATTATACTACATTTCATTTCATTTAAAAAAATTAATTTCATTGCAATTATACTACATTTGATCGGTGAGAAACGAAGCCTAACCGACCGTGTATAAGTCCATGAGGCTTTATCTTCTCTGACTCCATTGACTTCCGTAAAATGTGTCCATTTATCGCATTCTTATTCTTTTACATTAACATAAATCGTTCTTGATTATGGTTTCTTTTCAAAATTTCCTTTAAAATAGTGTAAAAAGATTTATTTGTCCATCTTATTTTTTCAAAAGCAAAACAAATAATATCTGTAAAAAATGCTATTACATATTTGACCCCTATTTTAAAGTACGTTAACAATATATTTGGACGAAATCATAACTAAGAACAAGGTTTTTTGATAAATAAAATTTTAAAAATAAGAATGTGATTAAAAAAATATTAAGGATATAAATGTGATACGAATAAATGTTAATGATTGTTGAATCAATCCATCTCCCCCGCAAGCTCGTTTTCTTTAGGCAAAGCCTAAGTGAAACAGCAACGGAAGCTTTGGACAGATTAAAAGAGAAATTTTGAGGCAATGAGAGAACTAGGCAAATGCAGGTCTTGAATCTAAGAAGAGTTTGAAACTCTAAAAATGAAAGATTTAGAATCTATTAAAGAGTTCTTTGAGAGGTTGATGAAGGTGGTGAATCTGTTAAGTGATGATTTGCCAGATAAAAGGATAGTGGAGAAGGTTTTGATCAGCTTGCCAAAAAAGTTTGAAGCTAAAATATCCTCACTTGAAGGTTCCAGGGATTTGTCTTTTATCTTCTTATCTGAACTGGTTAATGCTCTTCAAGCCATAGAGCAGAGAAGATTAATAAGGTAAGATGAGCATGTTGAAGGTTCCTTATTTGCTAAGGGAAAACATAAAGCTCAAACGAGCTATGCTGTTAAGAAACCAGCTAATGAGAAAAAGGAACCTGAGAACCAAAAAGGAGTTGGTTAAGGAGGAAAATATCCACCTTGTCCACATTGCAAGAGGAAGGGACATTCACCAAAATAGTGTTGGTTCATGCCAGGTGTGTAATGTAGGGCCTGCAAGTAATTTGGCCATATAGAGAAAGTTTTTAAAAATCAGAAAGAAAGGCAAGAACCATAGCAAGCCCAAGTTGTAGAGAATCACCAGCAGGAAGAACATTTGTTCACAGCTTTGAACTTGAAGGTCTACAACAGTGATGAAGCTTGGTTATTGGACAATGGATACACACATCATATGACCTGCAATCCTAACATCTTTGTTGGATTGATTGATGTATATAGATCAAGAGTTAAAGTGGGGAATTGAGAGTTTGTTGAACTCAAGAGTATTGGTGAAATCTCTATACAAACTTCTACAGTTACCAAGTATATATCTGATGTTTTATATATTCCAAACATTGATCAAAATTTAATAAGTGTTGGTCATCAATTGAGAAAGATTATACATTGGTATTTAAAGACAATGGATGCACTATACTTGATCCTAAAATGTGGCATGAGGAATAGGAATTTCGCACTAGGAGATCAGGCACTTGCTAGAGCTGTAATTGATTATGCTTTATGGAACAAAATGTTTGGTCATCCTAACTATACTTCACTTAAGTAAATGTATGATCTGGGATTGGTTGAAAATGTTCCTGAAATCAGCAATGATAATTGTATGTGCGATGTATGCCAACTTGGGAAACAAACAAGATTGCCTTTTCCCAAAAATCAAGCAAAAAGGGCTACAAAAAGACTTGAACTGATTCATTCAGATGTCTGTGAACCAATGAGGACATCAATTTTGAATGGAAGCAAATATTTTGTTCTCTTCATTGATGGTATGTCAAGAATGTGCTAGATATACTTCTTAAAAATGAAATCAGAGGTGTCAAGTGTGTTTCAGATGTTCAAAAGCTTGGTGGAAAATGAGTGTGATAGTAAAATCAAAGCCATCAGGTCTAATAATGGAACAGAGTATTGCTATAGCTAGTTTGACAAATTCTGTGAAGAAATGGGGATAAAACATCAACCAACTATTCCCTATTCTCAACATCAGAATGCAGTATGTGAAAGGAAGAATAGAACGATTATGGAGATGGCTAGATGCTTGATAATTGAGAAGAAAGTTCCAAGAGAGTTTTGGGTAAAAGTTGTGAATACTGTTATGTATCTACTCAACAGATTGCCTACAAAATCATTGGATAAAAAGACTCATTTTGAAGCTTGGTATGGAACTAAACTAGATGTCTCTCATCTAAAAGTGTTTGGGAGTCTCTGCTATACACATGTACATGAAGTGAAGAGAGATAAGTTAAGTCAAAAGGCTAAGGTTGGGGTTCTAGTAGGCTACTGTGGCAATGCAAAAGGCTATAGAGTCTTCAATCTTCATACCAAGAAGATAATCTCTAGTAGGGACATTAAAGTTGATGAAGAAGCGTGTTGGAATTGGGAATCAACTTGTAACACTCAATTTCAAATTCCAAAAGCAACACCTTAGATAAGTGATGCTGATGTCAATGAAAAAGAGGTAGCATCTGATAGTGAGTCTGATTCAGAGAATATTGTTCTAAGAACAAGGCCACTTGTAGATATATATGCTAGGTATAATTTAGCCACTTTGGAACCTTGAAACTTTAATAAGGCTGCAAGCTTAAAAGAATGGTTGGCTGCAATGAGAAAGGAATTGAATATGATTGAGAAAAATGGAACCTGGCTACTGGTTGAAAGACCAAGAGATAAGAATGTAATTGGAGTGAAATGGGTGTACAAATCAAAGTTGAATCCAGATGGCTCAGTGAACAAGCTAAAGGTCTGGTAGTGAAGGGGTATGCTCAACAATATGGTGTGGACTTCAATGACACGTTTGCACCAGTAGCAAGGTATGAAACCATCAGATTGCTGTTTGCAATAGCAGTTCATAGAGGCTGGGTGATTTACCAAATAGATGTCAAGTCAGCATTTATGAATGGACATTTGGAGAAAAAAATCTTTATTGATCAGCCATAAGGTTTCCAAGTTGCTGGGGACGAAGACAAAGTTTATTTGCTGAAGAAAGCCTTGTATGGCTTGAAACAGGCTCCAAGAGCCTGGTATAGCAAAATTGATGAACATTTGAGCAGGCTTGGGTTTTTGAGAAGTATGAATGAGCAAACTTTGTACATAAAGGAGGAGATGTTGAAGAAGAAAAGGGAAATGATCATCATCTCACTATATGTGGATGATCTTCTGATTATTGGTAACAGTTGCACTTTGATTGAGCAGGTGAAAGATGAGCTGAAAAAGATATTTGAGATGACAGATCTTGGAAAGATGCAATACTTCCTTGGCATGGAAATATCTTAAACTCAAAATGGGATATTTGTCTGCCAAAAGAAATATATTAGAGATATGCTAAAGAAATGCAGTACGAAAAGATGCAAGCCAGTGAATACTCCATTAGTTTTAAATCCGAAACTGATGAAGGATGATGGAGCCAAGAAGGTAGATGAGAAAGTGTATAGAAGCATAGTTGGATGTCTGTTATACTTGACTTCTACCAGATCAGAGATTTCTTTTGCTACTAATATCCTATCTAGATTTAGGCACAAGCCAAGTGAACTTCATTTCCAGGCAGCAAAAAATGTGTTGAGATATGTAAAAGGAACAGTGGAGTTGGGTATTTGGTTGAGAAAAATAAAAAGGCTGCTGCTCATTGGTTTTACAAATAGTGACTGAGCTGATTCAGTTGATGATATGAAGAGTACCTCAGGCTATGTGTTTTATGCTGGTTCAAACATAGTGTGCTGGAATTCCATGAAGCAGAAAACCGTAGCTCAATCCACATCAGAGGTAGAATACATAGCAGCTTCTGAGGCTACCAATCAAGCTATTTGGCTGAGGAAGATGTTGGAGGATTTGAAGCACAAACAAGAGGTAGCCACAACCATTTTTTGCGACAATCAGTCAGCTCTGGCAATGGTGAAAAACCTAGTGTTTCATGGAAAAACAAAGCACATAAAAATCAAATATCATTCAATAAGAGAAGCTCAAGATAGGAAAGATGTGGAACTATTGCATTGCAATTTTGAGGACCAATATGCTAATATTTTCACTAAATCATTGCCTAAAGGGAGATTTGAAACATTGAGAAGTTGCCTTGGTGTTTCCAACAACAGTCTCAGGGAGGAGTATTAGACTTTTAGCATTGGTACTTTTGTTGTCATTGTCCTATGTTTTTTATGTACTAAATCCTAGCTTAAGTTGCATTTTATAAGCTAAGTAAAGTATGGTCTTGCAGTGATATTGTGGGCTGTCATAAGTGTAAGGTGGTAGTAGGTAGAAAGAATGGTTGGTTAGACACTTTTGTGATGTAAAAGAATGATGGCTACTATATATATTTTTAGCCAGTTTCTTGCTCTGTAGTGTATGAATGAAAGTTGATATTTTCTTCCTCTTAGAGTTCAAAACAACAACAAATCCAAAGCGATGACGAAAAAAAATACTAGTAAAGTTTTACACTGACATTTCTCATTCTCAACACCATACATCGATTACATTTAAATAATGGTGATGAACAGGAATCGTATATCCCCAATATGATGCATTGGTAATACGAATCATAATAGCTAGCAATGGCCTTAATAGTCTATTGGAGGATAATAAGTCTTGTAAATATTCTATTTGGAAATGCTTTTGACCAAATGTAGGTTAATCACCCCTAGATGCCTAGGGCCGAACTTTCATATAGCATCATTGAAAATAGATTGGTTCCAAAATGATAGATCACTTTGGCAATTGGGCTGAGTAAAAAAGCCAATTAACACATTTACGGTAGAAAACATGAGCATCCTTGAAAATCTTTTTTTAGGAAGGCAAGTGTTCAATGCTGTGAAGGGTAACTCAAAAAACCTACCTGTCAGTAAGGATAATTTCACAAGTACTAGGAGAAGCATGAATATCAAAATAATCAAGCAAAGATTGGACCTAAATTAAGGTCATAATAATGAGAAAAATGAAAGCAAGGAAAGGATAAAAGGCGAGAAACAATCAAAAGTGAAAAGGGTATGTATGAGGTTATATAAACCTCAAGGTCTCATACCATGAAGAAGTAGTATTCATCCAATCATTTACCCTATATTGACTGTAAAAGCCACATGATATGAAATATGTGCTACAGTGTTTTTCCCTCTCCTATGGCGTATATCATATTCTTTAAAACTAAATAATACCGTACGATCCTAGTTCAAGTATTCTCCAATACCTAACTTGAGTTCTCCTAATATTCATTCCTCCAAGTTTAATGGAAGCAAAAATCCATTTCGATTACTTACAATAATCTCATCTTGATATTTCATCAAGGTAACCAGATCATGTATAGAACATGATCACAGTACATCCCAAAATCCTCTGAGGTTATTGGTTGTGTAAGTGAGCCAATCTTAACCAAGCTCAATCAATTGTTTTTAGATACACAACGTATCATATTCTAAACAATTATGGAGATTCTACATTATCAATAAATATATTTCTAATCATCTTCAAGCATGATGATTACATATCAACATGTGTCTAAATATATCGCGGAGACACTTTCTTTTCTATTGCCTCTCACAAAAATACCATTAGTCTTCGATTCCATAGTGATAATTAAGATCGTAAACATATGAGATAGTTACATAATTATCATGGATCTCATATTCTCAACCAATGCATTAGATGCTCATTGCATCTATACTAAATAATTTCCTCAACTACAAAGATATATACTATGAGACATGCTTCTTACTACTCCATATAGCAATAGTGCACAAGTCTAATAACTATTTGTATTCAACTAACTCTCATCATTTGCCAACATCTGCATATCTATTCCAATCTCAAGTTATTACTTCGACAACAAATAAAATAACATATAGTAGCACCCTTCAGATATCACATTACTCTTTCTAAAGATAACATAGATACCTAGATCCATGGCATGACAAATGTTAGGACAAATATACATCGTAGTGTATTTTTAACTCCTAACCATACTAGATATAGTTCTTTGGATATTTTTTGTGAACTTATGGAGTCAATGGACATATATGAAGACTCATATGGTCACCTTTCGATATAAAAATATCAACAAAATATCAATTCTATAGATAGAAGCGTTCTAGAATCTTTATACTATACAACTCTTGTGACAAAAAAATATAAAAAAATATTCTAATTGTTTATTATAATATCATGTGGTTAAGAGAGATATTGTATATAGATGTTATTGTGTATATAGAGAGAGAGAGAGAAAGAGAGAGAGAGAGAGGGTGCGGCGCGTGGGATGGAGTATAGCGTGGGTTCACTTGAATTTTGAAAGATAAATCTTTGTACCTGAGTATTGAAATGAAAAGTTTAAAAATAGAGTTGTGTGTAATTTCTTCTTTGCAAAAGTCCAATTAGAGAATAGAAGCTCAAACCATTTTTCTTACGGGTAAATTAGGCCTACTAACCTATTATATTAACTACATTGAATAATACACTTTCAGACTAATTAAACTATTTAACATGTAATTAATACATCCTAAAATCCCAAAAAATCCGTATCCCCAATACTAGAAGACAAATCATCCCCAATTAAAATAATCAAAATATTTGGGTGGAGAATAATGATTGGGCAATATCAGCTTCTTTGACAACCTCCTTGGACGTTGTGAAGACTATGTTGATGACTTCGATTCACGGAGAGGCCATGAATGAGGTTGTCGCTGCAATGCTTTGTGCAATTGTAGCCAGCTTTAAATATATTTTGAAAGAAGAATGATGGGTTGGATTTGCTAATGGAATATGGCATAGAGTTCTTCTAATTATAGGGTACTTTGCTTTCGAGAGAGCTACAATTTTGAATCATTATCTGAAGTAAAAGGAGCTTCAAATCGTGGTACTTGTTCCCACATTTCCACTCTTCTACGTTCTCATATTTCTCTTTTTCTTGTAAGATTAATTAAGCTTTCTACTGATATGATTATATTAAGTTCTCAAAAATGTCTTTTTTGTTTTATGAATGTGATGTAATTTGTTTCTGTAATTAGTATTCTATGATAATAATAATAGTTTACTGCTTGTTGCCAACGTGTAAGATTATTGATTCAAAGAGAATGAACTTACCGATTTTGTAAGAGCTTACCGGATTGACAAGGAGCTTATCGGTTTTAAAATAAAACACTGAACTTATCGGATTAACACTAAGCTAACTGTATTTGCAATATGCTTACCGGTTTTGACGGAGAAAGAAAATACTCTGTTTTCTAATAATGAAGAATAGAGAAGGAAGAAGCTACTTTCATTTCATTTCTTGCAGAATATATAACATTACAAAATACATGATTTTCAACAGTATCCTACTTACTTCAATCTATCAAGTTGTCAAATAAAAAATGGAAGACCATACTTAGATAACTTTTCAAGTAAGTTAAACCAACAACTAAAGTACTTAAATCTCATTACATTGGTTACAAAAATAATATTCCAATGATGACAAAACGTGACAGCCAAAGTGACAAGCTAAATTCAACATTCCTCCTTGTCGCTTTTGCTGGAAATACCAAGATTGTTACTCAATGTTTCAAACCTTACCTTACCTAAAGCCTTTGTTAATTGCCAAAACGTCATACTATACTCAACATTCCTCCTTGACATTTTTGCTAGAAACACCACGAAGATCTCTTAGTGTTTCAAACTTTTCTTTCCCCAATGACTTAGTTAAGATATTAGCATGTTGTTCATCAGACCTGCAATGTACTGATTCAATTTCTTTCCTTTCTTATGCCTCCCTGATTGAATGGTATTTAATCTTGATGTGCTTGGTCCTACCATGGAAAACATGGCTCTTAACAATTGCTGATGCACTCTGATTGTCACAAAATATGATGGTTGCTTCATCTGGTTTATGCTTTAAATTTTCCAGTACTTTTCTTAACCAAATAGCTTGATTGTTGGCTTCTGATGCAGCAATATATTCAGCCTCTGTAGTCAATTCAGCCACCAATTTTTACTTCGATGAATTCCAGCAAATGATGCTTGATCCAACATAGAATATATATATCCTGATGTGCTCTTCATATCCTTTGGACTCCCAGGCCAATCACTATTTGTATAGCTAGTTAACTTCTAACTTTATGACCTCCGAAACCAGATTCCTAAATCCTTTACTCCTTTAACATATCTTAGGACTCTTTTAGCTGCCTGAAAGTGAATTCACTAGGCTCTTCTCTGAATCTAGAAAGGATATTTGCAGCATAAGTCAAATAAGGTCTAGTTGATGTGAGGTAGAGCAGGTAGCCAACAATACTCCTATAAACCTTTGCGTCTATTTTCTTGACATCATCATTCTTCAGTAGATATGGATTCTGAACCAAGGGAGTTGATACTAGTTTACAATTTTCCATGCTAAACTTTTTCAAGATTTCCTTAGCATACTTTTTCTGGTATATGAAGATCCCTTCATCAAATTGGTTGATCTCCATTCCTAGAAAATACTGCATCTTTCCCAAGTCTGTCATCTTAAATGCATTCTTTAAATCAGCCATCATTCCTTCAATCAATGCAAAGTTGCTTCAAATAATCAGCAATTAATCCACATATAATTATATGATTATAACCTCCATTATCTCCTCATTTATATAAAGAGTCAGTACCAT
>CAIGRB010094960.1:10641-24900 GCA_903798255.1 Fraxinus quadrangulata | reverse complement strand
ATTATAGGAAGATATGAATTAATTGTATTGAGTGAGATTAAAAATTTCACTTATTCATGACAATTATTTAGAATAGGTCCAACAATAGCTCATTAACATAACTGGTGACCATCTTGATGGAGCCGCTTCAGCCACCGTCGCTACCTCATTTCCTCCACTTTCGTCGACCTCATTTTCCTCATTCCATCAACCTCATTTCCTACTAACAATAACATTTAAAGAATTGAGATGAAATAAATAAAGGTAAATAAATTCTCTTCAAAATCCACAATAACGAGTCAACGATAGTGGCAGAGACTTCCCCACCTACCAATGGGTGGGGTTGTGTTGTGTAGGTCTGGAAAGATAATATTTTTGCCAACTGACAGATTTTTGAAAAAAAATTATTGCGTACATTTATTAAATGATTGGAACCTTCACTGCACATTGCACATTTTCAACGGTTTGGGATCTTCGGTGAAAAATTTCCTTTTCTAATTATTCGAAGTTTAAAAGACCATTCCTTTTTTGAAATTAGTCAAATTGTGATCAAACACGGACTTTTGGTAAACAAACATGCCTTTGGATGGAAACCTTCCGAGGTCCTTCCGTCTCACACATTTTTGAACGTTTTGGGATATTTGCTGCAATTTTCCTAGCAAAAATACGTTCATGTTTGTTTTAATTAAAAATTAAATTTTCAGTATATTTTGATAAAAATTGATAAATGTGCACCTAAAAAATTGATAAAACATTATGGGTTCCATGTAATGTTGTTGCCTTTGTATAAAAGACCTCGAGCAACAACTAGAGCTAGTCGGCAATTTAATTTTAATGGAACAGGGTCAGAACTTTGGGAGCCGCTCTCTTTCCATGTATGAAAATGTTTCATTTGTTAATCGATCTTATATGAATATTGAAAATTCTTTTATCTACGTATGATTTTGATATTGTGATTCTTAGCGGGTTCAATTTAATTTCATTGAACTTTTGAGTCACTCTCCTATATTTGGCAAATATATATTGTGAACTATTGCATAGACTATTCGAGCAAAACTCAACAGTGCAAGCATTCCATTCCACACAACGTTATAGCAAGTGTAAAAAATCTTTATTTGGAGCACGGTGTGTTAACATCAAAAATACTTCAACTTTGAACAAAATCTGAAACAGAGAAATACCAAAACCAACCAATCTCCATCGTTTATCTTGCCAGTTGTCATCATTATAGAGACTTAACTTCTTAATTTGGGACCCACCGAAGTAGGTAAAAATTTTGGTAGTCATAGGGTCGTTGTTGCTTAGTGGGGTGGGAGTGGTGAGTTGGGGGGTTGGGACCGAGTCACCCGCACCGCAAGCCTCCATATCCGCCTATATATGTATTACCTATATCCCACTTCTGTACCCACAAACCACACGGCATTTCCACATACTCTGGTGTACTATTTGTGATACAAAGGTATGCATTTTCTATTGTTAGATGCATAGATTCAAGATCCAGTGAGAGTACTTTCATTTTTTTTATCAGACCCATTGAATTTTTGTACAGGAATGCGTATACATTCATTGTCGTGATTATTCTATTTACGTCAAATAGAGTGTCTGTCAATTGGTTTTTTCTGGGATTACTTCTTGTATTAATTTATTCAGTATTTACGCTTATAAAGTATTCAATTTGTAGTATTGAAGAAATGCGGTTTGATTTGGGATCTCGACGTATAGGATTTCGTATATACGCTCCATTATATGTAGATATCGTTACGCGTTTTAAAGTCAGAATGCATATTAGTATTTTTGAAAAGTTTCTGGATTCGAAGAGACTAAGTTTTGAGTTTATATGTGAAAATATAGGCTAGCAACTGAAAATATACCAGTATGATTCTATGGTGAATCTGTACTTCCAACACCTTTGTAAATTTGCTCTAGTGTTCGGCAGATGTTTCATAATTTGTATATGCTAAAGTTAAGAATGAATCTATAACACGGTATCATGCTATGATTTTAAGTACCTCATACATTTTCTTTTCATTTTCTAATTGTTTTGAGCAATGCATAAACCTTTCAAAGAGGAATGTGTTTGCATGAGTATTTTACCTGGGAACGTCTGAGGTGAAATTTTTTCCTATTTTATTGTAGATTATGAAAAAATCTAATAAAATCTTGTTGGCTTTTGTTCAGAATAGTCTTCTTTGTTAAAGCTTTATGTTAATATCAGAAGGGTAGATTGTTTTTGAAATTGTAAGTGCATAAAATTATTAGCAGTTTATCAAAAAATTGAAACAAGAATGATTTCTAATTTGTAATTGTTTAAATTGTTTGAATGTTTAGCATAGATGAACTCACATATCTTTCTATATGCTGGTTAGACTCTAAATGGATACCTTCCTCTTCACCTCGGAGTCTGTAAATGAAGGCCACCCTGACAAGCTTTGCGACCAAGTCTCAGATGCCATTCTTGATGCTTGCCTAGCTCAAGATCCAGATAGCAAGGTTGCTTGTGAAACCTGCACGAAGACTAATATGGTCATGGTCTTTGGGGAGATCACGACCAAAGCCAACATAAACTATGAGAAGATAGTTCGGGATACCTGCAGAGGTATTGGGTTCACGTCAGATGATGTTGGCCTTGATGCTGACAAATGCAAGGTCCTTGTTAATATTGAGCAACAGAGCCCAGACATTGCACAGGGAGTTCACGGTCATCTGACAAAGAAACCGGAAGAAATTGGAGCTGGTGACCAAGGCCACATGTTTGGCTATGCCACTGATGAAACTCCGGAGCTCATGCCACTTACTCATGTTCTTGCCACCAAGCTTGGGGCGAAGCTCACAGAAGTGAGAAAGAACAAGACTTGCCCATGGCTGAGACCAGATGGTAAGACCCAAGTTACCATCGAGTACAAGAATGATGGTGGTGCCATGGTTCCCATCAGAGTTCACACCGTCCTCATCTCAACCCAGCATGATGAGACTGTTACAAATGATCAGATAGCCAAGGATCTGAAAGAACATGTGATCAAACCTGTGATTCCTGCTCTGTACCTTGATGACAGAACAATCTTCCACCTCAACCCATCAGGTCGATTTGTTATTGGTGGGCCGCATGGAGATGCAGGGCTCACTGGTAGGAAAATTATCATTGACACCTATGGTGGCTGGGGTGCTCATGGTGGAGGTGCTTTCTCGGGCAAGGATCCTACCAAGGTGGACAGGAGTGGTGCATACATTGTTAGACAGGCAGCAAAGAGTGTAGTGGCTTCAGGACTTGCTCGTCGATGCATAGTGCAAGTTTCATATGCTATTGGTGTAGCGGAGCCACTTTCAGTGTTCGTTGATACTTACAAGACGGGTAAGATTCCAGACAAGGATATACTAGCCCTTATTAAAGAGAACTTTGACTTTAGGCCTGGAATGATTGCCATCAACCTTGATCTGAAAAGAGGAGGGAACTTCAGGTACCAAAAGACTGCAGCCTATGGACACTTTGGCCGTGAGGATACCGATTTCACTTGGGAGACTGCCAAGATACTCAAGCCTAGAGCTTGAGTTAGTGGGCTGTCGGCTAGACTATACTTCTGCAAACATTACATTACAAATCACACAGGTTGAAGATGAATAAAATGAGCTATGTGAGATACATTACATTATGATTCGTTCCAGGGTCTGGATTAACGTTTTCTGCACTTGAATTTGAGGGATCTGAGAGCCTGGAGCTTTTGTTACATTGTTTCTTGTTCTTCTTTTTCCATTTTCTCATATCTCTTCTTTAGCCGATTGTTGTTGAAATATATATATTCGCAACAACTTAATTGTTTTGTGATACTATGTATTACTCCTTTGTTTATACCTGCTTACTTTTCGATCAAATGAACTCACCCCTCACGATTAGATGCCATGCTCGTGTAACTAAAACGCTGACGTCCAGGATGATTGCCTGATTCCCAACCATAGTACCTTCAAACTGCACGGAAGTAATAAACCACACTATTCGGTATTAGAACACGGGCATATCTTGGATTTATGTATGTAAAGTTTCTGGTTTGTTAATCGAGCTGTTTTGACAATATCTATGAAAGGGGTGGAGGTTTTCTGAACAAATACTGAAGCGTAAGTGGCTAGCGTATGAAAATAGTAGACTAAAAGTGTGGAGATTTGCATTTGCATGGTGGTAGTATATAATTTGGAGATAATTAATTAATGTTTCGTAGATCATTTCTCACAATTTGGGTGAGAATTTAGAGTTCCTTTCGTACATAAGCCCCTATTTACTTGTAACAATCTTTTTAATATCAATTTGTTAAATTAAACATTACTAGATATGGTATGGTAGTGAACTATAACTTTACATATTACACATGCTATGAAATTATTCTTTTTTAAACTGATGTGCATAATGAAGGATACTTTCTCCTCACATTATAATTCTTGAAGTGATCCCCAATGCATTTTATGGATTGTCATTTAAGCGCATGTAAATAGAAAACTTTTTTATAACGCTAATAAGAATAGACACTTATATTTAAATTTCATCTCTAAAGGGTCCATTTATAATTTAAATTTTATTTTTAATGTATATTTAATAGTAGAGAGAAAACAACAGACACAAGAGAGCAACCAAAAAAAAAAAAAACCAAAAGAGGATAGAGAAATATTAAATTTTAATATTTTATTACTCGTCGAGAAGAATCTCTATATCTAGACATATCTCTTTACAATGTCTATTTTTTTTTTCCTTGTTACACCAGGTAAACATTGTCCCAAATATGTCTAACTTATATCTTTTGTAATACAATTCACATTAGCATATAAGGTGTTCTATGTGAATTTAAAGATGAAAGATAATGCCAAACTCCCCGTTAAAATTTGATTTAGAAGTATAAAACATTTATCTCAAATTACGGTGACTTATAAAAGATTCCATCCTATAGTAATCCAATTGCGGGAGGCAAGAGAAAAGATTCAAGAGAGGAGAGGAGGAGAAGAGATGGCTCGGAACATTACATACATCACCGGCTCTCAACTTCTCTCCGTCAAGCCGCGTCCCAACATTGCCGTCGTCGATGTCAGGTAACCCTAATTTTTTTTAATTATAATTCACTGAAACATACTAGTGTCGTTTAGTTTGGTGTGATCGGATTCATCGGATTTGAGTTTTTATAGGGACGACGAGAGGAATTACGATGGGCACATAGCAGGCTCACTCCATTTTGCTAGTGATACGTTTCTCGACAAAATACCCAGTCTTATTGAAGCTGTCAAAGGAAGAGATACCCTTGTTTTCCATTGTGCTCT
Organism: Fraxinus quadrangulata; assembly: GCA_903798255.1. NCBI lineage: Eukaryota > Viridiplantae > Streptophyta > Magnoliopsida > Lamiales > Oleaceae > Fraxinus > Fraxinus quadrangulata. Next base: position 19,629 of record CAIGRB010094960.1, on the reverse strand, counting down.
CAGCCAGGTTTTTTTTTCGTATATTTTGTTTTAGCCTTCCCTTGTAAGTCGATTATCCTTTTAATTATTGTCTATGTAAGCTTAAATACGAAAACAATAATCAAACTTGAGCTATTCAAAGTTTGAGCTTTTGAGAAGAATACAAAGACTCCAAAAAGCTCAAACAAAGAATTTGATTTGTCTAATTCAAAGGAGTAGTCCAATTTCAAGATTGGTGTTCTTGGATAAGACTGTGTCTTCCATAGGCATGTTAGGGGTAAAATATTATATGACTCAATATAGAAACAATAATTAATTGACCTTTTGAGATAGAACCCAAGACTCCAATTCATGTTTTGATTGTCCTTCATCCTGATCGGGGTTCATTTAAATTTGTATTGGTTTTTTTTTTTTTTTTTGGCCTGAAACAGTGTTGCTATTCAATTCTTCTGAAATTTGCATAGTTTCTTGTTGCTTATTTGCTTGTAGGTCATTATAGCGTGGTTGTGTTACCATTTTGAAGAAGGAATAAAGACAGAGTCATTTTTTATGCATTAATTAGTTTTCATCATTAAGTATTTTGCTGTTTATAGATTAAAATCTTGTTTTGCACTTAGCTAAAGTATAAATGCTTCGCTAAATTTCTCTTTTGTTTATGAAGGAGTCTGCTTTGACACAAATATAAGTTATGCATGTTGTCTATCCAGCAGAACTTTGCCGGACTAACTGCCTGATGGTCCTTTGTTCTTTGAAAACAGAGGATGTGCGATCACTCGATAATGAGAGCTGTGGTATTTTGTATGCTCTTTGTGACAACTAAGATTTTTTTTCGTTTTTGCCGGAGTCATTGGCTTAATCATGTAGATATATACAGTTACATAAAAAACAGATCAGATTACGAGCGCATTGTAACGGACCGCCCGTTCGGCCCCGAGTTGCCATAGTCCCTGGGGCAGCCTTTCCCCACTCATGTAGCCGGCAAGTTAACATATGCAACATAAGCAAAATATGAGGAGGTGGAAAGTTTGCCATCATACCTGCGTATGGGACATTGTTAGTGCACTTCCGAGGTTTAGCAATAAACCGCAATAAGTAATCTTGCCAGTTATCTAGGTCCGTGACTCACTCTCTCACTCAATCTGCTTAAGCTCTCGTAGCGGACATGTGCTTTGCCGTTCCCTGCATTGCATACTCCATGCTAGTGGGTCCGAAAATTCCTCCACAATTGCGGCACCATCCCCTTGATGTGCATGCGTCCACAGTGCCCCCTACGCCTCTTCCCGTAATAACTTGTACATGCCACCTACGACACCACATTCACCCTATGCACCTCTACATTAGTTCCTCGAGTGGATGGCTCCTCTGGCTACTGTGTCACCACGAATATCGAAGCATTTCACACAAATGCCCCCACTTTTCAATTTCCATAGCAATGCTTTTGTCATGCTTTATGAAGAAAACATTCATGCAGTAGGCAAAACTGCATAACACATGCCCCTTCTTCTGTCATCTTCACAGCTTTCCATCCTCAATTCCTGCTTGCTTGCCAACTGCTTTGCCACATGTCGGCGGTCCCAAAATATTCTCCGCAGGAACGCACGCCATCTATCTTGGATAACCAACAACTCAACATTCGGAGGGGACCTGCTCTAATACCACATGTAACGGACCGCTCGTTCGGCCCCCCAAGTTGCCACAGTCCATGGGACAGCCTTTCCTCACACATGCAGCCGACAGGCTAACATATGCAACATAAGCAAAATATGAGGTGGGAAGTTTGCCATCATACCTGCATACGGGACATCGTTAGTGCACTTTCGAGAATTTAGCAATAAACTCACAATAAGCAATCTTGCCATGCCACATGGGGGGGAGTACTCTAGGTCCATGATTGCATGCTGAATATTAATTGTCACTGCGTTCTGCATTTTTTAACTCTCTATCATTCCTTATGCTTCGAAATTAAGATTTTGGAAGCAACTATATCAAATCCCGATGATGAAACCTGAATCACGATAGTAGGATGTTTGAATTTTTTTTTTGTGAAATGACACTTTAAAGATCAACTAGCAGATTTTAAAGCCCTACATATGGTGAGATTACGATAAGCTTACCTATTAATTGATTTACTTTCTGATTTTTTAAGAAAATATATATGAGCTTGTATTACTCAGTTTGGAATATGCTGTTGGAATTATTCTGGATGGATATAACCCCTTCAACTCAGCCCAAAGTTAACTATATTGTTTTTTGGGTTATCAATTACCACGAATTATGCGTGTCATCGAAGTGAGAGAGAGTGGAAGTAAGTTTGGAAGGAAACAATGAAAGTTCTGTCCCTTAGTTGGGAATTTGAAAGAGGTGCGCCGGCTACTTCCAGAAATTAGGGCACTGGTATCTGGATGGAGATGAAGCTGCGCTATAAGATACTTGATTATAGATAGGTAAAATGGAAGGCATTTAGACCAGCTAGAGTGCTTTAGAGGCATTATATTTAAATAGTTTGTTTCGCCTAGAGATTATGCAGATGATTAGAAGGAAATTGAAGATTTTGTTAATAGTTTTTAAGGTGCCTCCTTGATAAGTGAGAGAGAGAAAAAGTTGGTCATGGGCAGTTAGAATGGAGAAGATACCAAACCATCAAAATACAGATCTAAACTTACATTAGAAAGAGATGTTTAGTGGCTTGAGTGCGTGCTCAATCAAAATGTGAAGGAAACAAAGGAAAGAAATAAGGAAAAAACTCAAGATATTCTCGTGGCAATCCATACACGTAAAATTTCTTTCTTTTGCTTCTTGGATATTTGTCATTCTATGTTTGGTTTGTCATAGATTTGTGTGATTTACACAATCTTGGGAGATTGTAAATGGTCAACTGAAGTTCCAGTTTGTACTTGGGATGAACTGTCTTAGCACTCTCTTGGTAAATGTTTACTTACGAAAAAACGACGACTTGTGGTCATTCATCACTGTGAGTTACTTAAGAGTCTAAACTAGATAGAACCTCAACTTAATTGTTGCAAATGAATTATTGCACTATGAACAGAATTTGAACATTGGAGAAACTATTACCTGATTATAAAGTTTCTACTGGCAGTTTACTCAACTGATATTTGACCAGCAAATTCGTCTTCTGCAGGTTCGTGGACCCAAATGTGCTAGAAGGTTTGCTGAGTATCTTGCAGATGTGAAAGAAGATACGGGAATAAAAAATATCATGGTTTTGGAACGTGGTTTTAATGGTTGGGAAGCCTCGGGAAGGCCTGTATGTCACTGCACCGATACTCCCTGTAAGGGTGAATAAACTGAAGTCTGCTGGAAGTGTTAATGCAAACATAAAATAAATTTGCTTTGGTACTGAGCCAGAGAGGATTATAGGGATATTTAAGGGCGTCAACATTGACGAATGTCCGAGCATTGTGTATGCTACATCTTATAAGAAACTTTTAAACTTGTTAACGCCACGAGAACTGATGATAACTTGTACCATTTGTGTTTTTTATGTAATTGCAGAAGAGAACTTACGAGTAAATGTTACTTTTTCTGTTGTGTATATGAGATTTGATCAATCAATTTGCTCTTAGTGCTCTGGTTGGTGGAGGTAACGATCACTTCATTGCATGTAATTCTCTAGAATTCATATGCACGGGATGGACACTCTTAAAATTGATGACATGAGAAATGCCAAGTTGTGCATTATTTACGTGTGAATATTTCTTGAAGAATTGCCAGGTTGTTAGGTATTTTCCCAGTCGCCTACTAGCTCTAGTACCTGTGAATCTTTGGCGTTGAAGCATGATTATACAATTAGAATACTTGGCACCAAACGTCTATGGGCATGTTTGCCTAAGTTGAAAAATGTGCTTATAAGGGTACATGATAATAATTGCTTATGTTTACCAGTGGAATGATTATTTACTTATTTTAATGGGCTTTGCTACGGGTACCCGGGAGTGTAAAAAATGTGCTTATAAGGGTACATGATAATAATTGTTTATGTTTACCAGTGGAATGCTTATTTACTTAATTTAATGGGCTTTGCTACGGGTACCCAGATGTTTACACGCCTGGGTACCCGCCCTCCCTCTCAAGGTAGAGGGAGTAGGGGGCCCCCCTCTACCTTGTGAGGTGAGTATACATGGGAGTGTAAACTCCCGTGTACACTTAGTATTTTTCTAATTTAATACATTAACAGATGTTAACTCGCACTTCAACAAGCCATTTGTCCACGTAGGATTTTCTTTTAAATAATTGATGGCGCATTAACTCAGTGGTTTGGTTGAAATGCTATATGGAGTTTGGTGATGGGATTGAAACAATTTAAGTTTGATGGTCATAGTGACATTAAGTGAAAGTATGGTGGCTATGGTTGAATTAACCGTTTTATATTTTCTAATGATTCCCCTATATTATACTTTTGCTATTCGTTGGTACATGTTTAGGCTGAACTCTCCCTAGGCACGTGTTTTAAATAATGCTATTTGTATATAAGAAATTACATAATAATTTATATATGTATGAAGTGTCAAGTGGAGGTTTTTTTTTTTTTTTTGTTAAAGAAATTCTGATCAATTAATAGCTCACTACATTGTATGTATATAAATTTTTATGTAAACATATTATGTACATATAGCAATATCGATAAAGCTTATACAAGTCAAAGATCTCATTGGTAGTATTACAAGAATTGGGCCAAATGAATCAGTTTAAAACAAACCAATAACGGGATCCAAAAATAGATTCGATTATAGGCTAAAATAAGAAATTTAGCACCAATTATAACAATTTAAGAATCAATTGCTTCTTGGGTTAAATATTTCAATTATCACTAAATTTTTTCAAACGTTTCTCAAGTTGTCATTGAGCTTGCTAAAATATTATCTCATCCGTCACCTCATCACTCGTCATTAAAAAGTTAATGGACTTGATGAACTTACAAAAAAATTGCCCTCGTTTGAGCCCTATTTTCTAAAATTTCAATTTTCCTCAAATTCATGTTCAATCACACATTCGTCCAATAAAATAATTTACCTTAAATTATAATCTTTTCTCTACTTTTTAATAACACATTCTTTAAAAAAAAAAATCACTACTATAAAACTCATTTTTTACACAAAATATAGTTCAAACATAACCTTTATTTCATTTGTGTCATTCCATCTACCATGCCATCTAATCTAGTAACTTTTAAAACAGTAAATGACATAATGACGGATGAAGTGATATTTATTTAAGTTCGATGAAAACTTGGAGGGCTTTTAAAATTTAGTGACTAATATAAAACATTTGAAGAAATTCACTTGCAACTCAAATGAATATCCGAATCAATGAAAATTGAAAAATATTTGGTAAAGTTTAATAAAATTGATGTATGTAACCGTTGATAATCCTTAAATTTTGTTTTTTTTTTTTTTCCCCTTCATTTTATTGATTATTTTACCATTGGTTGGAGCATAGGTCGACCATTCGACCCTTAACTTTTTTGGTCAATGCTCAGGCCAAAAGCTTTCACAAAATTGGTCTTTATTGTATTTTATTTAATTTTCAGAGGTGTGTTTGAATTTTATCAAAACTTGGAGGTGTAAATATGATATTTGGAAAATTTTAACCTGTCCGAACTCTCCAATGAGAGTCGGTGCAAATTAACATATTCTACTGTAAACCAATCGTCGTCTAAGCGCAAACGAGACGGGGAGAATTCAAGCAAATCGAACTCTACAAAAATGGTGAATTCTAAATCATCACACCTCGCTTTGATTCAATTTGGTTTTGTATTTATATATCTATAATAAATAATATATCTATATCACAAACGATGGTATAGGTTTGCCTGGCGTGTTTGTTACCACTCTTCCTTGTGCCGATCGTCAATTTATTGCCTGTCCTCTTCGATCTGATCATGGTGTGTTTTTTGCTCGGCTATTATTACGTAATTTTAATTTGGTTTACAATTTTTACGAAAATAATTTTATTCACAAAATGTTTTTAGGCAAAGGTCTATAGTTTATTCGGGTGGGAATACCGGAAGCCAGAGAGAGCACCCCCTGCTTGTCCATATAAACCCTCTGCGAATAAGACCTCTATTAACAATTCAGTAAGTCAATACTTGCATTAGCGTGCTTTTATGTTGCATATATATTGCTTTTCTATTTTTGTTTTCTGATATTTTTATCTTTTCGTGGTTGATTTGATAAAATGTTAGTTTATGATTTTTTTTGGGGTTGTTTGCTCTGTGAATAGTTTTATTGGAAGATATAGATTACTAGGACATATTTTGTGATCCATGAGCAAATGTTATCTAAATTCGTTCAGAAGTAGGTTAACTAAAGACTTGATTTCTGTAAACAAATTGATATCTATGGATTATGAACCTACAAGACTAGGTGTTCGAAGGTTCTGTTGGATAAGTAACATTGAGAGTTTTCTATGCGAGCAATTTTTATAAGCCCATCTTTATTTTTGTTGACAGCTGTAGGGAATTAGGAATTAGCCATAGATAATTCACGATTTCAAAATTTGAAATAGTTTCTGTAGAACAAATCAAGGTACTGGCTGCTCGCTTTGAGATCTGCTTTTTTTAAAGCCTTTTACAGGTTGATTCATAAGATGAATTAAATCCAAATTGAATGCAATTTGGGACTGTTAGCTTGCAAATATTCTCTGTTAATACAACTCAAACTAAATCATGTTCCAATAAATTTAAGATTGGCTGTATAAATCCCTTTTTACCACTGTATTTTTCATTGTTACATCTATTTATTTTTGACCGTTAATAAGCAAAAAAACTCGTAAAAAATGTAATGCGTAATATCATAGTAAGAATTCAGCATCATCAAGTTAAAAAGCAAGTCTTATAGAATGGCTATTAACTGGCTATGATTTTTGGTAGTGAGTGTTGTGCCATCGAATGAAAAAATATTTACAACATAAACAAAGCAAAAAGGAAGTTACTAATATATCTCGTCTTTTAGAATAGAGAAAAAATAAATGGCAACAAGTTTAGTGTCCAATTAGGGATAAGTTAAGGGAAGAGTGATTGATTGTTTGTGCATGTCTTATGTAAATCTGAAGAAACTTTTGTACACAATTTATGAATCCTAGTAGAACAAGTTAGAAGATGAAGGTGTATACTGTAGAATATAAGTAGTATGGCCTGAGGTAGTTGCAAAATATTTAGTTTCCTTAATCGTGGATAAGAGGCAGATCCAGATCAAATTAAGTGGTTAAAAATGACTGAAGTAGTTGACTACAAGATTTTTAGGAAGAAGTCTTCTTGTTATGACCTTACAGTGCCATACATTAACCGTCATCAAGGAGCTGTGTTTTCCTGAACTGCTACAGTGTGTTCAGATATCACTTTGAATACAACATAGCACTCAAAATTCTTCCCTCCACCTCCATTCCAAATAGTATTTTTTTAGTTAAGTACTGCTACAATCACCTATTCAGAAAGTCATCTTTCAATACCGTTCTTAAATATTGTAAATTCAATCTTCCTCTTCCTAGGAGTTGGAATGACTAAGCCCCTGTTTGAGCCCCATTCTATAAAAAATCATTTTCCCCCAAATTTATTTTCAATTACACATTCTTCCAATTAAATAATTTTACAACTAAATCCAAAACTTTTCCCTACTTTTTAACCACACATTTTCCAAAAAATCATTATTAAAAAACCTATTCTTTAAAAAAATGGGGCTCAAACACACCATAAATTGGATACTGATTGAAACATGTTGCATCCTCGTATCTGCCGAAGTATCTAGATTCCCCTTTGGTGTGGGAACGCTATCATGTCCAACTTAAACTCGGGTTCATATCTGCTTACATGCGTATGATGCCTTCTGTGCCACTCCCCTCACTCTCCCACTTTTCCTGTGCGGTTATCTGTGGTTGTTGACTCTTTGTTATTCCTGTTCTCTTTAATGCCCTCCACTCTTAGTTATCATTCTACTACTCGTTTGCTCCCTCTCTCTAAGGTGTGCCTGTTTCTAAAGCTCAAGGAAATGGCATTACCAAGGCTAAATATCTTGGTGTTCAGAATGTCTTTGGTCTGTCCATTTGATAAATTCAAAGTTTTCGTTGCTGATAGAATGTTAGTATGAGAAAATACTTCCCAATGCAAACTGCAATAGAATAGTTCAGCGGTCTCCAAAAAAAATGGAAATTAAAGAAATTTGAAAGTATGTGGACGGGCTGTTACTAGAGCATGCGATTGAGGAATAATGGCTGCTCTTCCATTTATCTTAAAAAACAGAATGTGTTTTGGTTGGTTGAATTTGAAGGACCACTGAAGTCCTTGACAGTGGAAAGAAGTCATCAAATTTATATTGAGATTAAATATATTTCTTGAGAATAAGACAATATTAAAAAAGACCCATAAGGCTTACAGCCAGAGTCCACTTAAATAGGCTTACAGCCAATGTCCGCATTTTTAATAATTTGGTAACCATTCATAGGATCTCCTCCTCCTGTTTAAAAGCTAAAACTTAATTTATGGCCAATGAAGATACTTTCTGCAAGTCTATGCAGACATGCTGCAATTGTATATGTAAGGTTATCCACCAATTGAGGGTTAGATGTATTATTTTGTTTGACTAAATAAGGCACAACAATCAAATAGTATGCACAACGGAAAAGCCAGTGCTAAAAATTATCGATGGTGAACTGGAATTTTGGATATCCTATGACAACCTGTCCTAAAATTTTCGAGGGCAAACTGGATATTTTTGTACCTTCTTGGTTATGCTGCTGTATGCTTTCATGGATTTAAAACTTACGGGCCCTGAAATTCGCTATCCTGGACCTGAATGGAGTTCTTTTGCACGTGGATGAGATATACTTACCCGGGCCAGTTCACAAATTTGCGACTGTAGTCTCTATAGATTTGAATTGACAGCTTGCTAAAGTCATTTGTAAGTTCTCTTAGAATTGAGCTTTAGAACCGTCAGTCTACAGCTTTGTGCTTTTGTGCTTTTCTCACCCCCCGCATATTTTTTTTACTCTGGAGTT
>CAIGRB010094960.1:0-10458 GCA_903798255.1 Fraxinus quadrangulata | reverse complement strand
CCCGGTTTTTTTAACTATTATTATTATTATTGGTAATGAATGGTATTTCTATACTATTTTTCCTTGAAATATACTAAAAACCATACAGAATTTTATTATCATCGGATTACAGACAACGACAAATTCCAACTACATATTTTTGGAATTTTCAAATTTTAAAATGCACACATCCTAGAACCATGCAGTTTCGTGCCGCAACTATATATGGTGTGTGATTATTTTGTCGGTCTTGCTCTGTGAATTGTTGTTACAAGTTTCTGGAAACTGTGATCGGCTTAAAATTTGAATTAATCAGTTAAATGATTTTAGTTTAAACCCCTCTTTCTTCGGCTCGCATTATTAAGTGTTTCCCCTCTGCTTGTAGTTTCTGTTGCCAATTTCTATTCCATCATCTTTTTAGTTTCACTACTCATCCAAATGGTTAACGGGCTACAACTTGTGTATTAACAGGTTACAGTAGAACAGAACATTGTACCCCCAGATCCTTCACAAAAATCTGTAGGAGTGGATGATGTCAAGCAAGATTGAAGTTTGGAATTTCCTGTGTATGAACATACAAGTAAAATGTAATATCAATTTTCGTTGCTTTAATCGATGAAGTTTATTGAGATTTAACTGATGCAAGAAAAATTGATCTGTGCATTCTTACTGTAAGATACAAATCAGGACGTATCTATATGTTATGTGGAATCTTTCTGCTTGAAAGGCAGTCACAGAATGCTGTTAAAACACTAAAAGCTAAGTGGAACAGTCCAATTATATTTGATGAATCTTAAATGTAGTAATTTAAAACTTGGAATATGGGGCTGTGTATATTTTCTATTTTTTAATAAATCTCAATATGGGGTTCATCTTTTTAGAAAATTAGATGATAAATTAAAGAAATAAATACCAATATATAATTTTTTATATGGGAATATACTGTAAAAGATCATTATTTAAAAGTGTTACAGGCCTATGTGATGAATGAATCGTTTGAAAAGGAAATCTCATTTGTATCATGGCTAGAGGAAGTGTAAATAAATTGATTCATTCATGTCAATATACAAACAACTAGGATTGCCTATATAAATCATTTTCATCGCTTCGTTCATTTGCATTGCTAAGTGTACTGAAAGGTTTAAAGTAACTGGAAATTCGGCAATGGCTAATCTTAGCGGTGGTGGCAGTTTTGGGAGATGGACAGTGGGCATTGGATTCCGCGTTCTCTCCAGCCAGTGGTTCCCAATCTTTGCTTCGATCCTAATAATGTGTGTAAATGGTGCAACATACTTATTTGGTGTATACTCTTAAATGACATCAAGTCTTCGTTAGACATTGCTTAACTTAGTGGGCTTCAAGGACTTGGGAGGGAACATTAGAATCATTTCTGGGCTTGTCAATGAAATTACTTCACCACCCAAGTTGGTTCTGACCGTCGGTGTAGTTATGAACCTCTTCAACTACTTCACGATATGGTTAGCTGTCACTGGTGGCTGGTCTGGCTACAAAACCCCATGTATGGCAAATGTGCTTTACATGTGGATTGGAGCCGATTCAGGGGCCTTTGCAAACAAGGACTCTGATTACTTACGTTAAGAATTTCCTCGAGAGTCGAGGAATTGTTTTAGGTCTTTTGAAAGGTTTTGTTGGTGCGCTAAATCCCTTATTTGCTGATAGCCTGGCCTCCAGTTGCTCTGTCAATCGTATTTCTACCAATGATTCAACTAATCAAGATTGTTCGACTCAAGAATGAGGTCAACGTTTTCCATAGCATACTGTATCTATCACTCTGGTTTTCTTATAATCATAATTCTTATTCAAAACAAGCCTACTTTTTTTAGGATTGAGTATGTTGCAAAATGCTGTGTTTGTGCTTATTCTGGTCTTTGCTCCACTGGCCAGTAATCAAACAAGAATGCTATGCATGGAAGAGCAAAAAACAATTCAAAAAATCCTCTTAGAATTGAATCAACACAATTGGCAGCAGAATTGCAGCCTATATCATCACCCTCTTGGGGCTCGAGTAAATCCACAGAAGCTCGTCTCTTGCACGAAAGACATGTTCAATCCACTCGGTCCGACCTTCATACTTCAAGCACTTTTCAGCATAGACATGTTAATCCCGTTCATTGCAACATCATGTGGCATAGGAGGTACATTAACAGAAATAAACAATTTAGGCCAAATCGGCAAATCTTTAGGCTACTCGACTAGAAGCATTACAATGTTCGTGTCACTAGTGAGCATATGCAATTATCTTGGACTTGTTGCATCTGTCTACATCTCTGAAATCAAAGTATAAATTCCCTCGACACTACATTCATCCTATTTTTGCCTTTTTTTTCTTCCAAATTCTCTTTATATCGCCTCTGTGATCATCGGGTCCATGCAATGGCCGTTACTTTTCGTGATAATATCGGAAATGTTTGGCCTCAAATATTACTCTACATTGTTCCAATTTGGAGCTGTTGCAAGCCCAGTTGATAGTCACCAAGTCAAATGGACGCCAAGGGGCTTATAAGAGGGGACAAGATATTTTTAATTTTAATCATATATTTTCTAAAAACATTACTATTTTAAAATTCAGAAAAAATTATTTTAATGAATATCAAACAAGGGATTAATGAGACGGAGAAAAACCTGTGAAGATGAAACGCACCCGAAAGGCACTCGTTTCCCTTCTTAGGAGGTTGGGGCTACGAAATAAGATTTAAATGATGGACATAACCAAGGTTAAGAAGAAGATGAAAAAAGAAATAAAATTATACAAATTCCAGAAAATGTCAAAATGGCGCATTGATAATTCGTTTACATGTACTGTACACCACACACACACACACACCGCCACTCCCTCCATTAGTAAAATCCCTAATTTCGTCTCTCTCTCTCTCTCTACGAATATATGTATGTATTTATCTCTATCTATACTCCCTATCTCGTTTCTCTTTCCTTCTCCCTCGCAGGTTTGATAGCCGGAATATTCCAATCGCCGGCGATCTATTCCCTCCCAGAATATTCCACGTTTAGATCCATTTATTTATTGCATACTTACCTTTTTATTTCTTAACCCAGTTTGATCTCCCTTTCTGGTGACTGCTTTTCACGATTTAGATTTTTGTACACGTGAATTAACTATATATACCACATATATTGTATCTACATGCTTATGTGGTGTTTAGGGTTAGGGTTTTAATTGTTATAGAGGGGGAAGATGTTCAATAAAATCATGAAGAGAGGCCACCGCAAGGCGGCAAAATCGGATGGCACCTCTGTTGATTATGTCTATGCTCCGACCGGACGGAGCTCCGGTCCTGCCTCTACCTCCAATGTTGTTGTTAACCATGCCTCCCGTGGTGGCCCGCCACCTGTTTCATCCCAATTGCAGCAACTTCCTGCCACGGCTGGAATGGTTCCTCTTCCCGGAACCATTGAGAATCTACCTATGTTCCGAGATGTCCCAGTTTCCGAGCGGCAGAGTTTATTCTTGCGGAAACTCCAAATCTGTTGCTTCCAATTTGATTTCTCGGATACCCTTAAGATGGTGAGAGAAAAGGAGATTAAAAGACAAACCCTCGTGGAGCTTGTAGATTTTATTCAATCTGGGTCAAGTAAAATTTCTGAAACCAATCAAGAGGAAATGATACAAATGATATCCTTGAATATTTTCCGTTGCTTGCCCCCAGCCTCCCATGAAAACACAGGGTCGGAAAGTATAGACCCCGAAGAGGAAGAGTCTTACCTCGATCCCTCTTGGCCCCATTTACAGTTGGTTTATGAATTGCTATTGCGATATGTGGTTTCATCTGATACAGATACCAAGATTGCAAAACGATATATTGACCATTCTTTTGTGTTGAAGTTGCTAGATTTGTTTGATTCCGAGGATATGAGGGAGAGGGAGTATTTGAAGACAATTCTGCATAGGATATATGGAAAGTTCATGGTGCATAGGCCATTTATTAGGAAGGCGATAAATAATATTTTCTATCGGTTCATATATGAGACGGAGAGGCACAGTGGAATTGGAGAGCTTTTGGAGATTCTTGGAAGTATAATTAATGGGTTTGCTCTGCCAATGAAGGAGGAGCACAAATTGTTTCTTGTGCGGGCTTTGATACCACTCCACAAGCCGAAACCAGTAGCAATTTACCATCAGCAGTTATCCTACTGCATTACTCAGTTTGTGGAAAAAGACTACAAATTGGCAGATACCGTTATAAGGGGTTTGTTGAAGTACTGGCCAGTCACCAATTGCCAAAAGGAAGTTCTTTTTCTTGGGGAACTCGAGGAAGTTTTGGAGGCAACCCAAGCTCCAGAATTCCAGCGTTGCATGGTCCCTCTCTTCAGACAGATTGCTCGTTGCCTCAACAGCTCTCACTTTCAGGTGCAAGAAAAACACTTAGATTCATTTTATCGTATTGGTTTCAGGCACATTTACTTTCTTGTTTATATCTTTTTGTTTTGTAAATTTGTTTATGAATCTTAGAAGTGTTACATTTTGATGTGCTTGATTAATGCTGCTGATTTTCTTCGCATGGATTCATGGAATAATGTCTTTTATAGAATGCTGATTGGATGGTAAAAGTATTTCTGAATTTGTGATCTGGATACATCTTTCTTTGAAGTATTATACTATCCGTGATGAGAGTCATAGTATCTTTTCTGGCTTATGCTATTTGTGTGGCTAGCAACGTCGTCCTCTCTTTTTCTATACTCGAGTTACTACATTTACTTGATTGTACTTTATATATTGATTTGCCAAACTAGACATACTTGTTGATCTGCGTCTTGCCACACATAATTGAATAATAATGTTGGCTCCTGAATCTTTGGCATGTTGATTCATTTTCGTAAGAATTGGAGCCTAAATGTGATGCACTTCGCATGTTTGTGTAAAAGTCAACTATGCCTTAGTGATGGAAATTTCAATTTCAGTCCATTTTGGTCTTCTAATTTTTTCTCAATTTCCGTCACGTTTTGGATATACTATTTGATTTCTATTTAAATCTTTGGTGAGAGTGCCAGAATGATCTCAGTACTTTATATAGCTTTTCATTTTCTGAACTAGCAACTCTATTTACCATTTTTGGAAGATGCATGTTATAATTTTGGACTTGATGGTATGATCTCCTTGTAGTTTTGGCTATAAAAGTGATCCTAATGGAAGGTTGTAAGCTTGGTCCCGTTAAATATACCTATGTCATGTAGTTCAATTTCTTGAGGTTGGGTATAACCTTGGTCCTTTCTGAAATGGGGAGCAGGAACGTGTACCTCATCATTAATTTTCACCTACTTCTTTAGATGTGATTTTCATGACCTGCTCAACCAAAGGGTTGCAGGTCAAAATAAGACAAAGTTGACATTCAACATCTTTTTGCACTCCAATCTACTCACAATTAGAAACCTTGGAGTTTTGTTGTTTTACTACTACTTCATCATTAACCATTTTCTTCAATGTTTGTACAGTTATAATCTATTTAGTAGTTAATTGATAAATTAGTTATCATGCTTAGTTTGATACTGAGCAGAAGAAAATGTAGTGGTCAAGAACCTTTTATCTGATCGCTGATCCTAGGCCAGAAATGGTCTTTGAATCTCATCTTGATCTTTTTCAACTAGTAGAATTCATCAAATGGGTTTTTGAAAATTCTTGTATTGCTTAATTTAATACTATTGAAGGTGTTTTCCGTGAAAAGCCTACCTCCAAACTCGGGTTAAAGTTGTAGAATAGTTATCTTTCTTATGGTTGGACTTAGTTATAAGTTAAGTTTATTACTGCGCTAGAAAATGTTCTCAAATAATTAATTGTCAATTATTGAGTGAAAAAATAAAACTAGTAGCGGTATTTGGAACCTATTAGTTATATAGCCCCTATTTGAGCCCCATTTTGGGGAAAATAGATTTTGTAATAGTGATCTTTTTTTTTTTTTTTTGGAGAATGTGTGTTTGAAAAGTATATAAAAGTTTTGGGTTTACATGTAAAATTATTTTATTAGAAGAATGTATGGTTGAAAATGAGTTTGGAGAAAAATGAATTTCTAGAGAGTGAGGCTCAAACGGGAGCATATTTGCAACATAAATTTATGGTCTGCATGATCACAAAAAGCATCCCATTCCAAGTTATGCAAGGAAGAGGTATCATTTTGTCCAATTTCACGCATCTATAACATGGCCAATTTTTGCATTGGATTTGCTTGCATCAGCAATTGCAAGGTGGCATTGTTTGTATGTTTTTGTCAGATATGACACGAGGAGAAGAATTTAGAAACCTCTATATATTGAAAATATATTACACCAATTTTTCTTTTTACATTGTGGAACATATAAGAACTCTAAGTGACTCTGGGTTATTTCAATTTTTATTGGAGGGAGCTTGGTTGCTTTTAGAATATATGACTGCATAATTGCGTTTTTCCTGAAGCCCAGAACTTTATTTGCCCCTCATAATTTCTGTAGTAATTATATATTTTGAGAGTAAAAATGCATCACTTTCCATGTGCTATATGTTGGAAACTATTTCTCCATGCTATTAGAGAGAAAATAGAATTATTTGATAAGGTGTAGCTTGAGGAACACAAAGTTGATCAAATAAAAGTTTCTTACTGGCATTATATTCTTTGAAATTACCGTTACTGATTTGGCACCACAATATATTTTTATCTTAGACGTGGTTTTTACAATATTTTTCTTTGAAGCTTTTGAAATTCTTTGGAATTTAAAAATTGCTACATAGATAAAGATTTTTAAAACTCCATAAATATATTTCCTTAGTTGATCTCTTATTTAACTAAACATAATATTGTGACATTGTGACTGAATGAATCTAAGATTGGGAACATGCAGAATCAGCACTTAAAACTTCACAAAGACAGCTTGAGATCTTCTCTCTGTGGGACGTTGGGTTGGTTTGTGGCTTTGCTTGTTTGCCGCCCTAAAATAAATGGTTTTGTGCCACTCCAACAAGTCATGGATTTAATCAAGGTTCTATTGGTCATTGGCTATGTTTTTGCACTTGTGGCCCAGGATTTTTATTGAGAAAAAGTTGTCTGCTGGACAGCTAGTATATATTGTACCAAGACAAGAATATAACTGCTATTGCATATATTTTTAGTTGTTTACTGATTGGAAAGTGATAATTCAGTTCTTGGAGATGAAAAGTTCAGTTGCATTGAGAGCCAACTACAAATTTGGTTTGATTATTAGGAGTTTTTTCTTTTTAATAGTAAGTCATACTTGTATAGGGCCTGGATCCTAGATTTTATTTTTCTTCCGCTTTGTGCATGCAGAACGAAGAGGAAATAAATCTCATATCTGTTTAGAGAGAAAATTATTTCTCCTAAAGTTGTTTATCAATGATCTTAATTGAGGCAATCTTCATAGTATTTTCTGAGGCAAAGTAATGTTTCAGGTTGCGGAACGAGCACTCTTTCTGTGGAATAATGAACATGTAGTAAGCTTGATTGCCCAGAACCGGAATGTCATTTTGCCAATTATCTTCGAGGCTTTAGAAAAGAATATCCAGTCCCACTGGAATCAGGCAGTACATGGTCTTACCGTCAACGTTCGGAAAATGTTTTTAGAGATGGATGTGGAGTTATTAGAGGAATGCCAAAGGCAATATGCAGAAAGGGAATCAAAGGCAAGAGAGTTGGAAGAACAACGAGAACTGATGTGGCAGAGATTGGCCGCTACTGCTGCTGCACAAGAAGGCTGAAGGGATATGGCTATTGCTTTTTTGGAATGCAATGAATAGTTCCAATCCAAGATTGAAAGGCGAACCCCTTTCCCCAATGGTATTTCATTTTTAATGTTATTTCCTTTTTGATTTTGCTTTGCCCAGTCATTAAAGATTGCTTGTTAAGCAGCTAGTAATGTAACTTAGATGTATCGATATGTGCTGCAGATTAAGATTGGCTTGTGAAGGTATTTCTTGCCTTTGGCTTTTACCATATTTTTTATTAAATAGCAAGATTTAATTTCTTTGAAGAAAAATTGCAGTCATAGTTTTCAGTTGATGACTAAATGACCAGTATAATTTTATTACCTAACCGCCCAATTTCAAATGAACTGAAACCCTCTTTAAAATGGATATTTCTATTCTAGTGAAATTAAAGAAATAAATTAGAAAATCAAATGTTTGCTGCAAGTCTTGTATTTTCTGGCTGAAGTATGTGATTCTCACCCCACTTATTATGGTGTTGTCCTCGTCGCTTCCTCAACTCACTTGTCTCGTCTTTCCTTAGTAATATATTCTTTGCCAAAATCTGCATGCCACATCGTGCATTTCACTCGACTCGTTTTACACTTCTAAGTTGGACAGGGATGGAATGAAGGGGACAAATATTTTTGTATTGGACTGAAAAAAAAAAAATATATATATATATATATGAAGGGGACAAATATTTTTGTATTGGACTGAAAATATATATATATATATATATTACCAATTAAATATAGTACGGACACAATTATATGTAATTTGGTCNGCTAAAGTCGAGGGCTCCCCATCTCCCCCTCCTTCAGCCACTGAAGTCAAGACAAAAATAGAAAATAAAGAAGTGTGTGTGATAAAATTATGGAATATGTTACTTATACATAATTCGGTGTCCATAACGGTATCCACCATCTAACATGGAGGGGGACTCACTTTGGATATATTATATTTTATTCAAAGTGTATCTCTTTTCATGTAAAGGGGTGGACACCGTTATAGACATCGCATTATGTACGTGTAGCATCACCCTAAAATTATTACGTTAATGTAAGTAACAAATATATTACAGTCTTTCAACCCCACAACAATAGTTATATACACCGTATGCATCAGGGAATACGAGGTTGACATGAATGTTTTTTATTTATCATTTATTACATTTAAATTAAGCCTTTAATCCTCATTGGTGTTAATATAATGATATGATTTCTCCTTCAAAGTTGGAAGTTCAAAGAAGGTACAGTGAGATATACAGTTGAATTTTGTTTTATTTCGTTCTTTTTCGTTGAGGGTTTTTTTCTTCCAAGATAATATTTGAACGTAACTTCTTGAAATTCCGATATTTTTGCGTCTTTTTATTAAGAAGCCAATAAAATGAAAAGTGGAACAAGTAATTGATAAATAAAAATACAGATATTCCTTTTGTTTTGGCATTTTCTGTAAGCCAAAATCAACCTTCTCGTGTAGGCGAAAAGCATATCCGTGAATTTTGATGAAATTTTCAATACAAGTGAAATAAAATATAGCGACAATAACAATAAAGAGACAAGAATTTTACATGAAACTTCATCGAATTATTTCTTTTACATTCACTATCAAAAAATATTCAAACTCAACACAATAACCATCAAATACAACCTAACAGAGTACATAGCCATTTTATGATCAATCTTGCTTCGAGTATGGAAGCAAAAGCCACAGAAGATCAACAGAACACACACAAGATGGGGCCTAAGTATTTTTTTTTAAGAGTTATTTTGTGGTACATAATCTTCTACATAAAGGATTACATAATGATGAGGTAGCGCCCCCCTATTGATGGGGGTGCCTCTACATAAAGGGTTGATGAGGTGGCGCCCCCTATTAGTGGGGGTGCCTGTGCGGCTCCACCTCATCATTATATGACACTTTATGTGGAAGATTATGTACTACAAGAATAACTTTCTTTTTAAATACAAGATGGGGCCCTCGCACATTGTGAGTATTCTGGTGGCTTTCTGGCAAAACCATTACAAATGGTTTTATTGTTTTATGATAGGCTCAATATTTCCTCCGAGGCTGACCCTGGACTTAGGCAGCATAAGTGGCTGCCTAGGGTCCCAAAAAATTAAGGACCAATTACTTTTATCATGCTCAAAGAAGACCCAATTCATACTATATTTCCAGAGTAGCAAAAAACCTATATTAAGGATGTCCGAGAAGAAGAAAATTTGGCTAAAACCGGTGAATTGTTATTTTTTAGCCAAACTCCATAACAAGCAAATATGGCAAATGTTATACATTGTTTAGACAAATTCTATCATTCCTTTTTAAAGTAGCCATGTCAAGCCAGTGATGAAAAGAATAATTTTCATACAAATGTAAAATAGCAGAAATGGATGTGTGCTTCTGAATTATGACTGGAGTCTACTATCAACTGAAAGATAGATGAGCCCCAGTGTGATGTTATGCTTCATCCATTGAGAAGTACAGAAATAATTGGTGAAGAACGAAGGAACAAATGGATAATATCCCTTCTTTTATCCAATCATCTAACCATTTCTGATATCCTAGATGCACATGAAGAATGACCTCCTCTTGTCTGCCTTGTATTATAGGAGTTACAATTCAAGCACTTGTGCGCTACGATGTGGAAGTCCACCTCCGATGTTTCTCCACAGTCGTTACAGAGGATCCATACCTAAATCACCGAGACATTACGTGTTTCAGATAACATATCTTAGCAATGAAAGCATTACGGGTTTGATGATTTAGGACTTCGT
>CAIGRB010094959.1:0-14322 GCA_903798255.1 Fraxinus quadrangulata | reverse complement strand
GCTAGTCCTCGAGCAAATACAAAAACTCTAGAAAATAACTAACGAATCTACAAACACAACTAAATCAAACAAAATCACTTAAAACAACTTTCGATAGATATCTTGCCTTCATAGCTCAAGATTGAAAACATAACATCAATTTCATGAATTACTTCAAAGTTATAATGCCCAAGCTAAATTTTCACATATTCAATGCAAAACAGGTGTGTGTGTGTGTGTGTGTGTGTGTGTGTGTGTGTGTGTGGAAAGTTAAGTGTAACGCTGTACAATAATAAGTTGATCCAATTCCCAACCTTAAAAGTCAAATATTTCCTTACTTCGTTCGTGAGATTCATACACCTCCAAACTTGTTTTATTTTCACTTCCCACGGTGTATTCTAAAGTTAATTTTCAATACTAAATTCATACACCACTCAAATTTGGTTCATTTTAACCAGCAATATCAACAATTCAAGCCATATGATAATTCTCCCAATTTATGAGTACTTCGATAATCAAGCTTATACTAAGTAATTCAAACCCACTAGATATCTAAACCCTCAACATTTTTTCACAATTACACAATTTTTTTTGCTTATTTTGATTTTGTCTTTTTTTTTTCCAACTCAAGATTAACCTCACCCTTTCTTTCTCTTCTTGACCCATGTAGCGAGCTTTTAGCAAGTAACTCCCCGATTTTGAAATACCAAAGCGTACCAGGTCTTAAGAAACCCCTAAGGACTTACAAAATCGAATAAAAAAGGTGCAGTCGTGAAGCAATGAGTTAACAAGTGCAATGCTCTTTCTTTAAAAGGAAAGCAAAAAATGATCAAATGGCTAGATTCCTAGAATATGGCCATCACTTAGTTCATACTTGAAAGCTGAAGACACTCCACACAATATGTTTTTCAGCATGAATGGAATTACCACAATCCTAAAGCATATCATTTACCAGCTTGAATTCTCCAAATTATATTGTACAAGGTTAAGGAAATAGTGAATATTTGGTTTTGGGATTGTTCATCTAAGTTCTCTATTTCAACTTATAAACATGAATCAACCTACTCATGTACAACACCACAATCAACTCACGTACATAAATACTTTGCGTTCTGCATGAATAAACAAAAAATTAACTCAAACACATAACATATTCAAGATCCATAAACTAACACGTGTCCTCAATAATATATATCATTGCCGACTAGGCTATCTAACTCACACAAGCATGTAAAACAAGTAAATTTTCTTTCTTAAAATTAAAAAAAAAAAAACCCGCACACAAATCACACAAAATAAAAATATTAGGCAATTAGACAATTTATAATACACCCCAAACTTAAATTGAACATTGTCTCCAATGTAAAATTAAAGAAAAATGAGGAGGACATCCCTAATTTTTTATTGCATTGCCTGTGATATTTTGGTACTTATGATGTAGATTTGATTGATGTTTCTTCTATCTTCTTCCCCAAACTTGAGATTTATCCCGTTTTATCCTTGTAAATATTGGTTTGAGTGTTTCACGACGCCATGGTCCTGAAAAATCAAATTTTAGATATTAAATACACGGAACATGGGTTACTTAGTTCAAACGTCTAATAACCAACTTGATTACTTAAAAACCTAAGGGAAAATGGGCTATAGTTGATGAATTCCTAAATAAAATCTTAAATAACTATTTTATAATTCAAAAACAAGATAAATAAAAATGAAAGCTTTGGTTGCCTCCCAAGAAGCGCCCATTTAACGTCATTAGCTTGACATAACCAATGTGTCTATGTTGGATCTTCATGTGACACTTCTCTCTTCTTTCTAAACTTTACCTTTGGCTCTGTATTCTTCTTCATTGTAGCATGGCAAATAGAGTAGAATGGTTTTAACTTCGGTGTAGCCTTCAAAACTTCCTTAGGTTTGATATTGTTTGGTGGTTTCAAAGGCTTTTCCGCGTAGATCTCCTTTTTGTCAAGTGGAGAAGTTTCATGCTCCAAGACATAATCCACCACTTCATTGGTCCCTTTTCCATTTGCAAATGTATCAGACCTTGAATAGTGGAGAGCCATATATTGTTCTAGAGGGTCATAAAACACTTCCTTCTTGCCTTTCTCATCCCTTTCTACATTGATGGATTTGATCATGTGGCATACATTGACTTTTTCTTGGACTTTCGTTTCTTGATGGATGTTGAAGTTCACTTGCTCTTCATTAACCAGCAATGTCAACTTTTCTTCTTGTACATCAATCAATGCTCTTCCAGTAGCCGGAAAGGTCTACCAAGAATCAATGATACTTTCTCATCCTCTTCCATGTCCAACACCACAAAGTCCACCGGAAAGATGAACTTATCGACCTTCACCAATACATCTTCAATAATGCCCTTGGGGTATTAATTGATTTATCTGCTAGTTGCAAGGTGAGGGTTGTGGGCTTCACTTCTCCAAGACCCAACTTTTCGAACACTGATAAGGGCATCAAGTTAATGCTAGGTCCAAGGTCACCCAATGCTTTATCAAATGTGATACCACCAATGCATCAATTTAATGCTAGAACCAAGGTCACACATTACTTTATCAAATGTGATACCACCAATATAGCACGGAATGTTGAAGCTGTCTGGATCTTTCAATTTCTAAGGAGGCTTCTTCTGAAGAATGGTACTGCACTCTTCTATCAGCTTAACTGTCTCAAACTCTTCCAACTTTCTTTTCTTTGACGTCACTTCCTTTAAGAACTTGGCATAGTTAGGCATTTGGGCCAAGGCATCTGCAAAATGAATGCTGATGTGGATTTTCTTGAAGACTTCCAAGAACCTTGTGAACTGCTCATCAATTTTCTTCTTCATGAATCTCTGTGGGAATGGTAGCTGGGGCTTCAAGATAGGTGGATTGTCTGGAAATGAGATTAAGTAAGGATTATTAATCTATTTTCTTACCTCTGCTTCAATATGTTCTTTCTCTATAAGTATGGGATCCGGTGTAGGCCTCACAACCTCTTTAGGCTTGCTTTCTTCAACTTCTTTACCACTCCTTAATGCGATGGCATTGCAGTACTCTCTTGGGTTAACCTCCATTTCACTGAAAAATTTTCCTTTCTGTTAGGACTGTATTACAGTTGATATCTGACCAATTTGTACCTCTAAGTTCTTCACTATAGATCCCAAGTTGGTCATATGAGTCTCGATGTTGTCAAGTCTTGACTCTTCTTTGTTGAACCTCAATCTAGTCTCTGAAATGAAGGTTCCTAAAATATCCTCCAGTAATGGCTTTCCTTCAGAAGAAGGCTGATTATTAAACCCAGATAGTGGTTGTAGCACATTCACATTGTTACCATAAGAGAGATTCTCATGGTTTCGCAGTCCTGGATGGTACTGGTTTGCTGAGTAGTTTCCTCTCTGATTGAAGTTTCTGCCATTCACATACTGGATTTGCTCATTCTCTGACTTTGACTCATGGTATGAAGTGGAAGCAGCCATGATGGAATATGCTTTCTTCTGAGTTCCATGTGATGTTAATGCAGCTATTTGAGTAGTGAGAGATGACATCTGAGCTACAAGGGTTGTGATAGGATCTACCTCATAAAGGCCAGCAACTTTCTTAGCACTTGAACACTTAGTTGGCCATTGATAGCTATTAGTAGCTATTTCATCCAGTAATGAATAAGCCATATTCGGAGTCTTGGACATCAGAATTTCTTCTATTTCAGATTCCACTATTGTCCTTGTTTGACCATTCAGCCTATTGTAGAATAGTTCGATTTGCACCTAACTCTGATAACCATGCCGAGGACATCTTCTAAGTAGATCTTTGAATCTCTCCCAAGCCTCATAAAATGGCTCGAAGTCAAATTGTCTGAATGGACCAATTTCACTCCGCAATTGAGCTGCCTTGGAGGATGGAAAAATTTTTGTTAGAAATTTCTGAGCTAACCCCTCCCAAGTCGTGATGGATCCATATGGCAAAGATTGGGACCATGCTTTAACTTTATCTCTTAAGGAAAAATGAAATTAAGCAGAGTCTGATGGCGTTTTCAGTAATACTATTTATCTTGACGATATCACATATTATGAGAAAAAAATCAGGATGAGCATTCGGATCCTCTGTTGAAGAATCCCCAAACAGGTTCTCTTGTACCATGTGTATCAATCCTGGCTTTAGGTCGACCTTGTTGCAGCCACTGCCTGGCGTGCAATACCGGAGTAGTTATCATTGATAACTAGCCCGATAAAATCTCGAATAGCACGTTGTTGATTATTTTCATTTGCTGCTCCATATTCCCATTCTGCCATTGCTTCACGCTTGTACCTCTGTATATCCCTTAGAAAGTAGAATGTACGTTCTAGTTCAGGATTAATAGGTAATAATCCTAGATTCCTCGCTCTTCACATACACAGCTGAAATTAACAAACCAAGAAACTATCAAAGATATAAATAAAATAAATAAAAACAAAATTAAAAATCTAAATTAAAATGAAAGCTAAATGGTAATAATATTAGTAAAAATCAAATAAAACAATCCCCGGTAACGGCGCCAAAAGCTTGTCACGCATTTTCTAGAACATGATTTATACCGCAAGTGTACGGTGTCAAGTTTTATAAGAGTTAAGAGTGTTGAATCCATAGGGATTGTAATTTAATTTTGTACTAAGTACTACAATTATGTAGCCATTATTTTATCTAGACGGATGAATTATGAATCAATATTGTTAACTAATCTAAAGATAATTTTGGTGACGAATTCAATGAATAGAAATTATATGAATTTAATCAAGATAGAAAAGTCTAGGGAATGATTTCACCTAACTATCAAATATGATTCTCAAAAACTTAGTTATTTGTAATCAATTTTCCATATTTATAAGCAAGAACCCTAATGTAATTCTACCTCATCTCTCAAGTGCTGGATAAAAATTAATCCTGAAAATTAATTCCAATATCTCTATTTCGAATTAAAATCTAGAAAATATCAAGTTGGTGATTCTTTTATGGAGTAAACTTCATATATCCTATACTTTATCTCGAAACTTATAAAATTTATGTTGTGTTAATCTTACGATCGCATCTAAATTCCCCACTCTCGAGTGACGGAATTGACTAGCATCTACTCATTCAATTAGTAGCTAATTAAATGAAAGCATTAAAATCATAACACAAATAAACGAAATGGAAAATTTCATAGAAATAACTAAAATAAATTCAAATCATACTCACAAGTTTTGATTACAATCAAACCCTAGAAGAATATTCAAACCCTAGAAAAATAGTTTAGTTCATGATAAGAAACATGAAATCAATACAATTCAAAATAAACAACATAAATAAGAGAATAGAAAAAACCAGTTTTTGGATAGATCTTCAATCTTCTTCCTTGATATTGTTCTTGCCTCCCTTTGATTTCTTAAATTATGCACACTTTGCCTCCTTCAATTGTGTGTTGAATTCCTCCCTAAAAGTGGTCTTTAGGGTTGTATTTATATCATCATAAAATTTTGGAAGGGTTGGAGTTGTATTAGGCCAAGAAAAGAGTCCAAAAAAAAAATCAAAAACCTATTTCTCGCATAGGTGGCGCCTCGGTGCCAAAATCGTGGCGCTGCGGCGCCTGTTTTGGTTGGAAATTCAACACTGCGCTTCTTTCAGTATTTGTGTCATAATGTTTTCTTTCGATAGCTGATTGATATAATTTAAGATGATTTGGAAAGATAACTCGAAGGGATACAAGTTTGCTTCAGATATCATTTTCCAATTCAAACGTTTGCTATGTTAAAAATGAGTCTTAATACGAGACTACAAATCTAGAACATAACTTTTTCGGTTGGAAAATGATGTGTGATCATACTTTGATTATAGTTGATCATTTTGACTTCTTTCTTAATCCAATTGACTCCAATCACTCTCGAATCTTCATTTTGCGGTCCGACACAACTTTTGAGGATTTATACTTTAGTCCCCGAACTTTGGATCTCTTACAATTTAGCAATTTTCTCCAATTTTGCGAACTTTTGCTTATTTCCTTCAATTTCATCGATCTATATCACAACATCAAAAAATACATTAAAACGTTCTAAAACTCGTAGAAGGATTGTCCTTTGATAGTAGCCTTTGGTTTGAACAAAATATGAAACTCGCTAAGTTCCACAACTCATTTTAATAACCTTCCCGGAGTATCGAGCTTCTACAACACATGCTTGAGAGGAAAATTGGTCAGCACGTGTATGGCCTCAATTTTCGGGAAGCTGTTACTAAAGAGAGTGCTAGTTTTTCCATGTCTGGTTAACGAGTCTTTTCTTCCAAAAATGCTTTGCTTACATAATAAATGGACGACTGGTGACCATATTCTTCTCTTACAAAAACTAAACTAATTGCATCGAATGCTACTACTTGATACTGTTGTAGCAGTTTGTTAGCCTTGGGTTTGGAAAGTAGGAGAGCCTGCCCCAAGTGCTCCTTCAGCTTTTGCAGGGCTATCTCGCATTTGTCGGTCCATTGAAACTTGTTCCCTCTCTTCAGAACCTTGAAAAAGAGTAAGCATTTATCCATTACCTTCGAGATGAAGCGATTCAATCAGTTCTACAACCAAAAGCAATTCTATATGCCCAGTGAGGCTCTGGACCTCTCTAGGTTTTTGTGGCTATATTATTTCAATCAAGGCTTTGAGATCTTCTCCGAGTTGGCTTCAATGTCTCTTTGATTGACCATGTAGCCTAGAAATTTTTCCAAGGCCACCCAAAGGCGCACTTTAGGGGGTTAAGCCTCATCCTGTACCTCTATAATATTTGGAATGTTTCACTGAGGTGCTTGACATGGTCCTCTGCCTTCGAGCTTTTCACTAGCATGTCATTCACATGTACATCTATTGACTTCCAATGGAGTCGGCGAACATCTTCTTGACAAATCTTTGATACGTTGCCCCTGCATTTTTCAACCTAAAGGGTCTTGTAGCAATAAAGAATCTTGTCTGTTATAAATGACATGCTTTTCGTTAGTCGGGAACATCGAAATCTAATTGTACCCGGAGTAGGCATCCATGAAACTTTGCACTAATAATAATAGAGAAATATACAATTGATCATAAAGTTCTGGTAATCTCTTTTCTCACTTTACAAAATTCTATAGAAGAGTCTAATATTTATAGAAAACATGTAGGGGACGTCCAAATCCTCATAGTAGAGTTGTTGATGATGTAGGATGCCAAAAAAATCGAGTCTAAAACCAAAAAGGAAAGAAAAATGCGTAAAACCCTAAACATACATGTGGCGCCTAAGTGCCAAGATGCCGAAAGGCTGGCGCCTTACTTTTGTAAAACAGCAACCTGGCACTAGGTCTCGGTCAAAAAAATTCAATAGTGTTTTTCTCCATTCCGAACTCTTATTCAAGTCCAATACCAATTTTCAACTCTCAATGGGCTTTCAAAATAGAACTTTAACTTGACATATGACTCCAATAGCATTCCAAATTGAATTCTTCATGATGTGCAGTTCAATTAGAATTCTTCAATTATTTCAACCAGGAATTCGGGTCACACCCAAATTCTAAAATTATTCAACTTCATCTTTGGCACCAATTTCACCCATTTTACTTTTCTTACAGCAATGTATAATTACAACTTGTTGGGGTGATGTATTTTTTTCAAGCAAGACATGGACCACTAAAAGAAATCAATCAATTCATGGCCACACATGGAAAAAGAAATTCATAAGGAGCTGAGTATGTTCATATGCAATTATCACAAAGTATAGCATCACATAGCATAGTATAGCATATCATATCATATCATAGCATCAAATCCGTCATTTTCTTGTTTCATATCCTCCTTTTTCCTCATGTACCTCCACCACCAGCTTACTCATATTAAGTTAAGGCACTTTGTCCTTTTTCTTGCACTGTGTTTTTCCCTTTGTAGTTGATTCCTTTTTTTTTATGCCTCTTTCACAAGTGCAACCACCACGTGAATTCAAAGTCGTTACATTTTACCACACTTTCCGGTACTAATCAATGGAAATCCAATCAAAAGCCTCATTGGTTACATCCTCTTCCATACATACCAAAGATGTTGTAGATACCATCATATAACTACAAGATACAACTGCGACTTTCATATATTCTTCTAGTGTTGGAATATATTTATCATCTGTCCATTTTGCCTCTTCAAAATATGCCCTGACTAATTTTTTCATCTGAAATTGGAATAAATGTAAAATATATATGTTAAGGCATACATCTTATAAACTTTCAAAAAAACAAAAAACACTTGAAAAGTATTAATTACCTCTTCTTAATAACTCACGATTGTCCAATCTTTCCCAACTCTTCCTCTATTTCGACATAAACGTCTAAAACAAATTTGTAGAAATATTTCATGCATGATGGTAGCTGATCTATGGCATTTTGATTCCACCACTGTCCAAAAAATTGTTATTTCAAATTGGAATATGATCTAACTATGTTTAAAATAAATAAATATATGAAATAAGAAAAACAATTTCACCTTCCAACTACATTCTTGTAAAGTGCAAGTTCATCTAGTGTCCCATAAACATCGTATATGTCATTAGTTACAGATGATACGGTGATTACTTTTGTTAGTATTTTTCGAGCCAAATAGTATTGTGGCTCAAAGTAGACCATTAAAATCCAAAATTAGCACTCAACCACCCTATCTCTTGCAAAAGGTAATTTTTTTTCCATTTAAATTCTTCCACCACCTACAATTTATATCAATAAGTCAAGTAACAAAAACTTTACTAGTATACATAGAGTAAAACAAGCTAACCTGGTAATAGTATGTAGCTCTTTCTGATGCATCTTCTGCAATAAGTTGAAGACTTATTTCGAAAAATTAAGCACTATGTCATTATGTGATTCATCTTGTTCATAAATAGATAAGAAACATTTTTGCCCCAGCCTTATCGTAGTTTTATGAATTGGCATGTCCAAGGATTCCCTAATTTGTATCGTTAGAGAATTGGTAACTTGAAGGGCCAATGAATTGAGATGAGTAATAGAAAACTGCAGTGCTTCCTCTAGAATTTCCTCCCCGTGTACTCTTAATTGTACAACCTCATACAAGCTTAATAAGTCTTGTAAATTTCTAACCAAAGATTTATCAAATTTTCTATGATGGTCCTTGAATTTGTTGAACACTATTGAAATTAGTTTGTCACTTTGGTTGTCTCGTTTTGTCATCATTGGAATATTTTTTTGTAACCAATGTCATGTGATTTAAGTACTTTAGTTGTTGGTTTAACTTACTTGTAAAGTTATCTAAGCATGGTCTTGTATATTATCAACTTGATAGATTGGAGTAAGTAGAATAGTTGATGAAAATCTTGTTTTGTAATCTTATATATTCAACAAGAAGCATAGCCAGAAGATGAGTTCCTTTTTTCTTCTTCTTCACTCCTAAAACAGAGCATTTGTATTTCTGTGTAAATTCGGTAAGCATTAAGTAAATTCGATAAGCATGTTGCATATACAGTAAGCTTGTTTAAATCCGATAAGCTCTGTGACTTATCTATAAACCGGTAAGGATATATACAATCCGATGAGCTTTAAGTAAATACGGTAAGTGTTATGCAAATACAGTAAGCTTGAATAACCAGTAAGTAGTGTTAAAATCGGTAAGCATAGTGTGAATCCGGTAAGTTCATCTCTTTGAATCAATAATCCTTCATGGTATCAGAGCCATATTGATCTTAGAAAGGGGACTGTAAAAAAGGAAGAAGAAGAAGAAGAATAGGAGTAGCAGACAAAAGAAACCATCAGCAAAGTTACATTCAAACGATAGGAAAGAAGAAGGCTTCAACTGGTTTTTCAGCACCATTACCATCTACCTTTACTGGAGAAAATTACAACTTTTGGGCTGTAAAGATGAATGCTTATCTCAAAGCCTATGATTTTTGGGAGAGAACTGATACTGGAGTTGAGTCTTCTCCTTTGAGAGCAAATCCAACAGAGGCTCAAATTAAGTAGCATAGTGAAGATGTGGCCAAAAAGTTCAAACTCTCTCTTGCATTCAGTTAGCCATTACAGATGCTATCTTTACAAGAATCATGTGAGACTGCAAAAGAGGCCTGGGATATTTTGAAAGAAGAATATCAAGGCAATGAAAGAACAAGGCATATGCAAGTATTTAACCTTAGAAGAGAGTTTTGAGACTTTGAAGATAAAAGACACTGAAGTTGTGAAGGATTTTTCAGATAGAATGATGAAGATTGTAAATCAAATCAGACTTCTGGAAGATGACTTACCAAATAAGAGAGTGGTGGAGAAGCTTTTAATTAGCATACTTGAAAAGTTTGAAGATAAGATATCTTCATTGGAGGATTCTAGAGACCTGTCATCTATAACCTTGGCTGAATTGGTGAATGCACTACAGGCAACTGAACAAAGAAGGCAGATGAGGCAGGAGAAACAAATAGAAGGAGCCTTGTTTGCTAAAGGCAAATATAAAGCTCAAACGAGCTTTCGTGTGAAGAAACCTCAGGCTGAAAAGAAAGAATTTGAAGGTAGTAGAACTGGAAAAAAAAAGGATAAGTTTGTACCTTGTTCTTATTGTAAAAGAAAGGGCCATTATCCCAAATGGGTGTTGGCATAGACCTGGAGTACTGTGTAGAAGTTGCAAACAATTTGGCCATGTTGAGAAATTGTGCAAAAAGAAAAGGGGGAAACAACCACAGCAACATGCAAATATAGCAGAAAATCAGGATGCACTGCTTGAAGAACATTTGTTCTCTACTATCAAGGTTTACAACAAAGTTAAAACCTAGCTATTGGATAGTGGCTACACTCACCATATGACTGCAGACTCCAGCATTTTCGTGGAACAAAATAAAGCCTACAAATCCGGAGTTAAAGTAGGAAATGGAGATTTTATGGAAGTAAAAGGCATATGTGTGATCGTTGTTCAGACTTCAATAAGTATTAAACATATTCCTAATGTTTCATATGTGCCTGAGATAGATCAAAATCTAATTAGTGTAGGGCAACTGTTAGAGAAAAATCATGCCTTAATTTTTAAAGAAAAGGCCCACACTATATTAGATGAAATTGGAAAGGAGTTAATAACAGTTCAAATGAGAAATATGAGCATTTCTATAGATTGGAAAAATATCACTACTCAAGCATGTTTAGCTGTGAAGATAGTGAGTCTTCCTTATGGCATAGACGGGTTGGTTATGATAGCCATACTTCACTTAGGCAAATGTATGACTTTATTCTTGTTGAATATCTACCTAAAGTCATTGATGGTGTTTGTGTATGTAATGTCTACCAACTAGGGAAACAAACGAGATTTCCTTTCCCTAAGAATCAATCAAGAAGGGCTACTAATAAACTTGAATTAGTACACTCATATGTATGTGGTCTAATGAAAGTTACTACATTGAATGGCAGCAGATATTTCATCCTCTTCATTGATGACTTAACCAGAATGTGTTGGGTCTATTTCTTGAAAGCAAAACCAGAAGTTGCAGATATGTTTTAAACTTTCAAGAAAATGGTGGAGAATGAAAGTGGCTGCAAGATAAAGACTATCAGAACTGATAATGGAACTGAGTATAGTTGTGGACAATTTGACAATTTTTGCAAAGCTGAAGGTGTTAAGCATCAGTTAACTATTCTCTATTCTCCTCAATAGAATGGAGTCAGTGAGAGGGAAAATAGGACTGCAATGGAAATGGCTAGGTGCTTATTGACGGAGAAAAAAGTACCTAAGGAATTCTGGGCAGAGGCAGTTAACACTACTGTTTATCTTCTCAACCGTTTGCCAACAAAATCATTGGAGAAAAAAACTTCATATGAGGTCTGGTATGATGTCAAACCATATATCTCACACTTGAAATTGTTTGGGAGTGTATGTTATACTCATATTCCTTATGCAAAAAGGGATAAATTGAGCGAAAAGACTGAGGTTGGAATATTGGTTGGTTATTACAACAATGCCAAAGGATATAGAGTGCTTAATCCTCATACAAAAAAAAAGGTAATCTCCAACAGAGATATCAAGGTGAATGAAGAAGCTATGTAGAATTGGGAAGCAAGTTCTGTTGAAAAAATGAAACCAAGTGAACTGATTCCTCAAAATAGAGAGAGAGGAATCATTGAAGATGAAGTAGAGTCAGATGGTGATTCAGACATAGAAAATGGCAGAGTGAAGATGAGACCTCTTGCAGACATTTATACAAGATGTAATGTTGCTGTGGTTGACCTGCAAACTTTGATGAAGCTTCTAAATCTCCTGACTGGATGGCTACAATGGAGGAAGAGATCAAAATAATTGAGAAAAATGAAACTTGGGAACTAGCTGATAAACCACTGGACAAGAAAGTCATTGGAGTAAAATGGGTGTATAGGACTAAACTAAATCCAGATGGTTCAGTTAATAAACTAAAAGCCAGATTTTTAGTTAAGGGTTATGCTCAGCAGTTTGGTGTGGATTTCACTGATATTTTTGTCCATGTTGCAAGATATGAGACTATCAGATTGCTTATGGTAATTACAGCTCAAAGTGGTTGGAAAATCTACCAATTAGATATCAAATCAGCTTTCCAAAATGGCTATCTAAATGAGCAGATTTTTATAGAACAACTTGAAGGTTTTTAGATAGAAGAGAGTGAGGATAAAGTTTTTCTATTAAAGAAAGCTCTCTATGGCTTGAAGCAGGCTTCAAGAACCTGGTATAGTCAAATTGATAATCACCTTGGTTATCTTAGTTTTACAAAGAGTTTAAATGAACAAACTCTATATGTAAAACAAGTGGAAGCAGAAATGGTCATCATATCACTCTATGTTGATGATCTCTTGATCACAAGTAGCAGCAACAAATCAATTAGATAAGTGATAAATGATTTGAAGAAGGCTTTTGAAATAACTGATCTGGGTGAGATGCATTACTTCATAGGAATGGAGATTTTCATAGGAATGGAGATTTATCAAGATCAGCAAAGAACTTTTATCAGTCAAAGAAAATTTGCAAATGATGTGCTAAGGAGGTTTAACATGGAAAACTGCAAAGCAATTAGCACACCATTAGTTCAGAATGAAAAATTATTGAAGGAAGATGGTGCAAAGTAGGTTGATGCAAAGGTTTATAGAAGTTTGACTGGTTGTTTGTTGTATTTAACAAAGGAACTGATGAAATGGGGATTTGGTTTAAGAAGTCAGAATTGTGCATGTTAACCTGCTACACTGATAGTGATTGGGCAGGGAGTTTTGAGAATATGAAGAGCACTTTTGGCTACATATTCTATGTTGGTTCAAGTATCATATGCTGGAATTCAATGAAACAGAAAACCGTGGCACAATCAATAGTTGAAGTTGAATACATAGCTGTTTCAGAAGCTACAAATCAAGCAATTTGGCTAAGGAAGGTGTTAGAAGATCTGAAGTTCAAACAAGATGAGGCCACAGTTATCTATTGTGATAATCAGTCCACAGTTGCTGTGGTGAAGAATCTAGTCTTTCTTGGTAGAACCAAACACATCAAAATCAGATATCATTCAATCAGAGAAGCTCAAGAACAAAAAGAGATAAAGCTGGTGCATTGCAAATGTGATGATCAACTTGCAGACATATTAACAAAGTCTTTAGGTAAGGTAAGGTTTGAAACATTGAGAAACAATCTTGGTATTTCCAGCAAAAGTGACAAGGAGGAATGTTGAATTTAGTTTGTCACTTTGGCTGTCACGTTTTGTCATCATTGGAATATTTTTTTGTAACCAATGTCATGTGATTTAAGTACTTTAGTTGTTGGTTTAACTTATTTGTAAAGTTATCTAAGCATGGTCTTGTATATTGTTAACTTGATAGATTGGAGTAGGTAGAATAGTTGTTGACAATCTTGTTTTGTAATCTTATACATTCAGCAAGAAGCATAGCCAGAATATGAGTTCATTTTCTCTTCTTCTTCATGCTTAAAAACAAAGCATTTGTATTTCTGTGTAAATTCGGTAAGCATCTTACATATATGTAAGCTTGTGTAAATCCGGTAAGCTCTGTGACTTATCTACAAACCGGTAAGGATATATACAATCCAGTGAGCTTTAAGTAAATACGGTAAGTGTTATGCAAATACGGTACGCTTGAATAACCGGTAAGCAGTGTTAAAACCGATAAGCATAGTGTGAATCCGGTAAGTTCATCTCTTTGAATCAATAATCCTTCAAACACACCAGCTTCAACCCAAAAATATGAATTGCATCCTTAATAGAATGTACAATGCTCAATATATACATGTGCGCAAGAATGCAAGCGTATGTAGTATTTTTCCACTTCCAATGGACGTATATAATCCAACAATTATTTTTACATGATAAAAATATACTACTTACTGTTGGGAATCTACTTAAAC
>CAIGRB010094929.1:25193-38816 GCA_903798255.1 Fraxinus quadrangulata | reverse complement strand
TATTAGAAAATTAAAAACTAATATTCATAATATTAAATATAAAAAAAATTTGGCATAAAAGATTGAACTATACCTATGGTGAGGGCTTTTTGGTAAGTAGAATTTCATTCTTATCATTTTCCTTTTTATTTTATTTTTAATAAAGCCTATTTGAGCCCCTCTTTTAAAAAAAAAAATGTATTTTGAAATAATAGATTAATGAGCAATGTGTGTTTCAAAAATAAGAAAAAGTTTTGAATTTGCGTGTAATATTAATTTATTAAAGAATGTGTAGTTGAAAAGAAGAGGGAGAAAAATGTATTTTGAAAATAACGAGAATCAAACAAGTGTCATATATATTATAAATTGATCGAAAGATAATGACAATAATAAAATAAGCAAACAAAATACAAGAATATCGAAATTTATGTGAAATCCCAATATGGGAAAAAACACATGTACATGAGGATAAATTCACTATAATAAATAGTAATTATATTTACAATATCAATATCTCAATACTTTTAATTGAAAATTTAGCGCGCGCTCTCTCTCTATATAAACCCTAAAATTCGAGTTGTAAATGAACGACGTGTTAAAACAGGAAACGGGCCTGAGCTGAATAAACACGTCGTTCGAGAGTCAGGCAGGCGCCAAGTCTCTGTTGAGATTTTGTCAGCGCCACTGAGTGCCGGCTAGTGACCAGCTAACGAAATTGCGACGACTTTTCTCTCCAGTCCATAATTTGATATCTTCAAAACCACTTCAAACAAAATTTTAATACCTATTAGAATTTGGATCAAACTACAACAAATCTCCATCTTGAATCAAATTCCAATGCAAGGAATTCTGAAATATATATCCAAAGTAAACACTACTCCACCTCTTCCAAACAAGCCCCAATATGCTAAATCAATGACAAACACCAAATAAGCTCAAGCAATATTCGAACTTAGAAATGGAACGTGGTTTTGTATCATATCAGCAGGATTATCCTTGTTATCAACCTTATTTACTATTATATCACCACGAGCATCACATTACACACAAAGTGATTCCTCACATTATTGTGTTTAGTCCTTTCGTAAAATATCTGATCCTTAGCTAGAAAGATAGCACTCTAACTATCACAATGCACAGTAGAAATTTGTAAGTCTCATTGATTTCATCAATCAATCCTCTCAACCACATAACCTCCTTATATATCTCTGTAATAGCCATGTACCCTATTTATATTGTAGACAATGCTACTGTATTCTGCAAACTAACTTTTTAGTTGATAGCACAACTTTCGAAGGTAAACACATACTTGTAAGTAATCTCCTCTTATCAAGATCTCCTTTATAATCTAAATCCGCATACCCAATTACTACATCTGTATTTCTACCAAAATGAGAGCAAGCATTAGTAGAGCCCCATCAAGTATCTGAGTGCACTGTTTTTCAATGTTTCTTGCTAGGTTTTGCCATGTACCTATTAACTGCACCGACAGCATGTACCAAATCTAGTCTTGTACAAACCATAGCATAGATAAATGAACCAACTATACTTGAATGAGAAACCCTAGACATATAAACAATGTCTTCATCTAATTGAGGACACAAGCTAGATAATAATTTAAAGTGGGCAGCCAAGGGAGTACTGACAGCTTTTGCATTCAGCATATTGAACTTGTGAACCACCCTCTCAATGTATCCCTTCTGATTCAAATACAATCTATCAGCTTTCCTATCCCTCAAGATCTCCATACCAAGAATCTTCCTTCCTACACCCAAGTCTTTCATCTCAAACACTTTATAAAGTTGAGATTTCACCTTTCCGACATCTACTTATCCTTGGTTGCTATGACCATATCATCAATACATAACAATAGATATATAATCGATCTATCATCTCCCTTTATGAAGTACACACAACCATTATAACTGCCTCTAATGAGATTATTAAAAGTTATGAATGGATCGAACCTGTTATACCACTGCCTCAACGACACTTCCATACAAGGAATTATTCAACAAGTATACATAGTTTTCTTTTCCAGAAACTATGAAATCTTCTGATTGTTGCATGTAAATGCTTTCCTCAAGTTTTCCATACAAGAATGTTGGCTTAATATACATCTGCTCAAGCTCTAAATCATTCTTAACCACATCCCAAAGTAAAACTCTAATTAAGCTATGATTTACTACTAGTGAGAAAATATTTGAAAAGTCAACACCTAGAATCTGAATGTAGCCCTTTACTACCAATCTGACCTTACATTGCCTCTTCAGCTACTGATGTACCTTCTTTCATTTTGAACATCTTCTTGCAGCGTATGACCTTCTTTTCCTTGGATAATTTCACCTAGTCACAAGTGATGTTTTTACTCAATAACTCTATCTCATCCTGCATTGCAATCAATCATCTGCTAGAATCATTGCAACTAACTGTCTCTGAATATATAGTAGGCTCCTTAGTGGAATTAATACTATCAGGCATTCTCAATGCATATCGTACCAAATTTGCTTCTCCAACTTCTGTGGAGGTCTAATATGTCTATGAGGTCTATCATTAGTAATTGAATAATGTGGTGTTGTAGGCAAAGTGTTACTATTTGTTAGCTCTCAACTATACTGATTTTGAACCTCTGATCTCTCTTCTGAAGTAATTTCCAACTCCACTTAAGTATTTTGATCATGTTGATCAATTTTACCAAAATCCTCACGAGGCAAATTTTGAATCATAGCAAGTTTATCAAACACTACATCTCTACTAACCACCACTTTTTCATGTCTTAAGACACCACAACTTATATCCCTTTACACCTAATTTATATTCAAGAAAGATGCATTTTCTAGATCTAGGCTCCAACTTTCATTATTCATATGAGCATAAATAGAACAACCAAAAATCTTCTAATCAGAATAACTAGAAGGTTTACTAGACCATACCTCTTATAGTGTCTTTTTCTCAATGGCAATTGAGGGTAAATTAATCAGAAAATAAGTTGCAGTAGCAGCTTCAGCCTAAAAAGTGTTAGGCAACCCAAAATTGGAAAGCATAAAATGAATCTTTTCCATCAAGGTTTTATTCATCCGTTCTACCACACCATTCTGTTGTAGAGTTCTAGGTATTATCAAGTGTCTCAAAATACCTTCAGCCCTACAGAAGCTATTGAATTCATCTAAACAAAGCTCTAACCCACTGTCGGTGCATAAACGTTTCAATTGCTTTTCTGTCTATTTTTCTATCATTGTTTTCCACACCTTGAAGGTCCCATATACATCACTCTTTTATTTCAAAAAAATACCCAAACGTTTCTAGAAAATCATCGATCACTTCAACAACTAATATGTACTTCCTTTAGAAGGCACCATAACCTGTCCCCAAATATCTAAATGGATATACTCAAGTGTTCCCTTCGTGTTATGTCTTTCGTTAGTGAATCTGGCCCTTTTCTATTTCCCAAAGACACAATGCTCATAAAACTTCATTTTATTGATCTGCTACCCATCTAGAAGTCCCCTCATACTCAACTCTGTCTTACCATTCTCACTCATATGCACGAGCTTCATATGCCAAAGTTTTGTAACTTTTTCATCCGCTAAAGAAGAAATAGTAATTGCTACATCCCTTATAAATGTAAAACCCTACGAAATATACAATTGAGTAGAGCTTTTATGTCCCTTTATGATAACAAGAGCACAATTACTCACCTTCAAAACTCTATCTTCAACGGTGTATCTATATCCCTTTGAGTCAAGTATGCTCAAATATATTAGATTCCTCTTTAGTTTTGGAACGTGCCTTACATCTGTAAGTATTCTAATAGCCCCATCGAAATTCTAATTATGATTAAACAAAATCCAGCAATTTTGCAATGTGTGTTGTTTCCCATAATCACAGCATCTCTTGAAACTTTCTCTATGTTGTAAAACAGCATCTGTTAGGACACATATGGAATGTACAATTCAAGTCTAGAACCAAAACCTTACAAGATTTGGAATCAATGTCAGAAATCACAATAAGCACTCATTCACTTTACTCATCTTCCACAAAATCAGTCTCCATTTTATTTTCAGGTTGCTTTCCTTTATCAATAGCACCAACAGCTTTGTTTCTATTTTTCAAAGAGTAGCAATTAGCTTTGATGTGCCCGTACTTCTTACAATAATGACATACTTTCTCTGCAACTCTAGATTTCGATCTTTCCCTCATATTCCTAGCAAGGTTCCTATCTTGATTCCTCCCACGAACAACTAGGCCCTCAACCTGACTCCCAGATCCTTCTACAACATGACTCATCTTCTCGTTAGACAATAAAATATCGTAGACATCATCTATGGTGAGAGTATCATGAATGTAGAGTATAATATCTCTAAAACTCACATATGATGGCGGCAACAAACACAAGATCAATGCCAAGTCCTCCTCCTTATACTTAACATCCAATGTCTTTAAATCGGTCACAATTTCTTTGAACATAGTTA
The DNA here is from genome assembly GCA_903798255.1 of Fraxinus quadrangulata. Taxonomy (NCBI): domain Eukaryota; kingdom Viridiplantae; phylum Streptophyta; class Magnoliopsida; order Lamiales; family Oleaceae; genus Fraxinus; species Fraxinus quadrangulata. The sequence goes on along the minus strand of CAIGRB010094929.1, from coordinate 34,365 downwards.
AGTCATCATCTAATGATGTACTTTCGGACATTCAGTGAGAATACAAGGATTGTTTCAAATGTAACTTACTGGTCAAACTCTTTATCATACAAAGCTGCTCCAATTTCAACCACAACCCAGCGGCACTTTCTCTTTTAGAACATCCTAATAATTTGATTTGATAAATGTAGATGAATTTGAGAATGAGTTTTCTGATCCCTACGCTACTTTGCTTCCTACATCTAGGTTGAAAGTATCTTATCAAAGGCAAGCAAAGCTTTCTCAAAATTCATTCGCATGAGAACCACTCACATCTTCACTTTCCAAGGAGTAAATCTCGAGTGTCAATCCAATAATGGAATATCGTATTTCATTGTGCCATGTGGAATAATCAACTTTGCTTTGATACCAGTTTGTTATAAATTGATCGCATGATAATGATAGTAATATATATATATATACCCCTAAAATCTGATTTGTAGATAAATAGGAGTCCAGAAAATGTGTTAAAACGTGAAATGGGCCTGGATCGGATAAACATGCCATTCGAGTACCCGCGGGCGCGTCTTTGTTGAAATTTTGATGACACCGCTCGAGCTTAAAGCTAGCAGCCAGCTAGCGAAATTACGACTACTTTTCTTTCAGTTCATAATTTGATCTCTTAAAGACCACTTCAACCAAAACTCCAATACCCACTATAATTTAGGTCAAACTAGAACAATATAATTAAGATGAAATCACTCTATAATATATAGAAAAATGATAAAATTACAAATTTTTAAACAGGCAAAAAATATCTTGGTCTAAATGAAAGTTATGAAAAAAAAATTAAGAAAACAAATATAATCATATACAGATCATAAGGAAATAAGGACACAATAAGGGGAGGTTCTTGGAATTTTTGAAAAGGATTTAAGGTTCTGTTATTGTCATAAACCTTAGGGGAGGTTTACGTAATTTGCTCAATATGTAACTCGGATCGAAATGGTATGATGTTGATTTCATTTATTTATGTTAGACTTTTATATCCAATCTAGCACGTTCTACGTTAAACCTTTGACATACTGGGCCCGACTTGTGAAAAAAATCATATTTTGCTCCTCTCTGTTTGGTAGAAATTTTTCAAAACTTATTTTTTTCAAACTCATTTTTAGCAACTCAATTTTCTAATAAAATAAGTTTCATATGGATCCACACACACACACACACACACACACACACACACACACACACACACATATATATATATATATTATAAACTTTGAGATAAAAATGAAATCTAAGAACAATCAATCTTGCTAGAAATTTGCTTTATCAATTTTCATTTTTAGCATAAAATTTCAAGGTACAAATATATACACTTCGTAAAACGAAAAGGACAAATTCAGTTACAAAGAATATTCCTCTAACAAAATCCATGTGCAAGCCAAACGAATTGTTGTCTTCTAGTATTTTCCATTGCTTAATCAGCATTGCCAGCTGATGATCTAAGCTAGCAGGAGCTGGAATAGATGACAAGGAAGCCAGCTCACCTTTTTGATCCTACATCATCTTCAGCTCGAGCTTCATCTTCCAATAGCCGCCCACAAGATGGAGAGTAGATATTTGCTACTCCCATCTTGACCATGTGAAAATAAAAACTTGCAGAACTCAATGGATTGGCTAGAATGTCTGCAACCTGTGAGCCAGTATGCACATATTCAATTACGATTTCCCCAGCCAGTATCTTGTCTCTAATGAGATGACAATCTATCTCAATATATTTAGTTCTCTCATGGAAGATTGGGTTTGTAGCAATGTAAGTGGCTGAATTATTGTCATAATGTAAGCTGGCTGCTTGAGTGTGTTCAATCTGTAAGTCTTTAAACAGGTACCTTAGCCAAGTCAATTCACAACAAACACTCGCCATTGCTCTATCCTCGGCTTCAAAAGACGATCACGATATCATACTCTGCTTCTTTGATTTCCAGGAGACTAGAGACGATTTAATAAATACGCAATAGCTTGTTACTGATTTCTTAGTATCTAGACAACTTCCCCAGTCTGAATCTGAATATCCCTTTAGCTGCAATTCAGAGGTAGAAGAGTAAAATAATCCCTGTCCTGGAGCTCTTTTAAGATATCTCAGCACTTTATGAGCCACATTGAGGTGAGGTATCCTTAGCTGATCCATGTATTCATTTAGAAGCTGAACTGAGTAAGATATATCTGGCCTAGTGATGGTTAGATACAATAAACGCCCTATCAGTCGCCTGTAGATAGATGGATCAGCAAGTAACTCACCTCCTCCTTTTGATAGTTTGACATTTTGATCGAGCGGTACCTTAGAAGGAGCTGATCATATTGTTCCCGAATCTGCTAGGATATCAAGAGCACACTTTCTTTGGCAAATGTGTATCCCTTCTTTTGATCTAGCCACTTCAATACCTAGAAAATATTTCAGTTTTCCCAAGTCTTTAATTTTGAATTGTGCATCAAGTGCTGCTTTGAGGCTGACAATGGTTTCTAAATAATCTCCAGCCACAATTATGTCATCAACATAGATTAGAACTGCCATAAAAGAGCCATGAGTGAATTTAACGAATAAGTTGTAATCAGCTTTGGACTGAGTAAAACCTTGTTGAAGAATGAAACTAGATAACTTAGAATATCATTGTCTCGAAGCTTATTTGAGTCCATACAAGCTTTTGTGAAGTCTGCACACCTTTGAACCTCATTCATTATCATAACCTAGTGGCAATTCCATATATACTCCCTTCTCTAAATCTTCGTGTAAAAAGGCATTGTTTACATCCAATTGGTATAGGAACCAAGCTTTCAAGATTGTAATGGCAAGTAAAGTTCGAACGGTGACAAGTTTCGTCACTGGTGAGAAGGTTTCATGATAATCCAATCATTCTCGTTGAGTGTATCCCTTTGCCACAAGCCTAGCTTTGTGTCTCTCCACACTTCCATCAGCATTAAACTTAGTTTTCTAAACCCATTTATACCCTATTGCCTTTTTGTCAGGTGGCAAATCAACTATAGCCCATGTATCATTTAACTCAAGAGCCATAATCTCATTCTTCATGGCTTCATGCCATTCAGGGAACTTGACTGCTTGTTGATATGTTTGTGGCTCATTTTGTGTGGTGATAGAGGAGACAAATGCTTGTGAGGTGTAGACAATTTATCATATGACGCAGAGGAGTTAAGAGGGTAAGGATTACCTGAAGTTACAGAACTAGTCTTCTTGTCCAAAGTTTGATGATTTTCTGCTTCTTTAGTAGGAACAACAATGATGAGATTTTGAGGAAAACATAGATCATTAGGATTTAGCTTTGTGGTTTTTGCTTCCTTGTATGGAAATTTTTTTTCATAGAACACAGCATTCCTTGATATGAATACCTTATTTGTTTCTAAATCAAGAAGCTTGTAGCCTTTAATGTTAAAAGGATAGCCTAAGAAAATACATTTCCTAGCCCTAGAGTCAAACTTGTGCCTTCCATTTATAAGAGTTGTGGAGTATGCAAGGCATCCAAAGACTTTTAGGTGAGAGTATGCATGTTTAGTTTGAAATATGATCTCAAATGGACTCTTGTGATTTAAAACTGCTGAGGCGGTTCTGTTAATTAGATAAACATCAGTTAATACACAATCATTCCAACGTTTTAATGGCACCCCACTTTGGAATTTCAGGGCCCTTGCTACGTTTGGTATATGTTGGTGCTTCCTCTCAACGATGGCGTTTTGTTGAGGGGTTTCAACACAAGTTCTTTGATGAATGATACCTTTTTCAAGATAGAATTGTTTCATATTAAATTTCCCCCATTGTCACTTCATATTACTTTGATTTTGGTTTGAAATTGAGTATCTATTAGTTTCCAGAAATTTTGCAAAGCATTGGTAGCCTCAATTTCAATTTCAGCATATAAACCCAAGTGCTCCTGCTAAAATCGTCAACAATAGTCAAAAAATAACGTGATCCATCATAACTAACTTCATTGCAAGGTCCCCATATATCACAATGTATTAGATCGAAACACTTTTCAGATTTGTGCTTACTAATGGGAAAGGGAAGTTTGTGTAACTTTGCTAAGGGGAAAACGAAACCAAGCTTATTGTGATGGGCTAACTTAGGGATAGAATGTTCAAATGCAAGGGCAGAATGGTAATGGGATGGATGTCCCATTCTATAATGCCAAATATCAAACTCATCAATGTGACTAACAGTAGAGATAGTAAGAGGAGATGTGCTGGTTAAACGACTCAAGCTTTCTTGAAGGCCCATAGGAGAAACTGGTTTTGATAGGTTATGGTAGAGGCCAGACCTTACTTCACCCATTCCAGTCGTTGTCCAAGTCGAAAGGTCCTATATGAAACAAACATCAGAAAAGAAAACAACGTAGCTGTTAGCGTGAATCTGTTCCTCCCTTCATACCTGTGACCTGGTGGATAGCCATATAGCTTAAAGCACTTATTTGCAGTATGTCATGGCATCTTGCAGTGGGAACATATGGGCTTGTTTGGATCCTTGAGACATCTCTCAAGCGAATGGCCTGAGACCTTACAATAGGTACAATAATATCTCTCTCTTCTCTGTGAATTTTGTCTGCCACTGTCTCTGAAATTTCCTTTAGCTAGCAATGCCATTGTTTCATTGAATGAACCATCATTTGAGATCTCCCTCCTTTTTTCTTCTTGCTGGATAATAGCATACACTTCATTCAAGGATGGAAAGGGCTTATTTAATAGAACTTGAGCATTGCCTTATAGGATTCATGTAATCCCATCAAGAATTTCATCACCCAATCACGATTCTGATTTTCAACCATTATTTTTAGACCTCCACACGTGCAGCTAGGAATAGAATCATAATTTAGCAGTTCATCAAGCAAGGTCTTGAACTCAGAGAAGTACACACTTACAGCTTCCTGATTTTGAGTCAATGTAGTGATAGGCTGCTTGATCTCAAAGATTCTGGGAGCATTCTGCTGAGCAAAACGTTGCTCCAGCTTCTGCCATAACAGATGGTTTTTTGAAGCCAGGTGATGACAATATCATTGCACCTGAGCCAATGCTCCATCAGTGGATCGTTGGGGTCCTGAGGCTCATGAATGCTTCCGTCTATGAATCCCAGTTTGTTTTTTATTCTGAGGGCTCTCTTCATCGATCTAGCCCAAGAATGCTAGTTGTTTGCTTCAAGGATATGAGTGACTAGAATGGCTCCAGTGTCATCACTGTTTCCAATGTAATAAGGAGCTAAAATGGTTTGGATCATGATTTGTTGAATTATCATTTTGGCTTTGGTTTGCGTTTGGTGGAAGGTTTGAAGATTGATTGTCTGATTCGGCCATGAAGGTTTAGCTGGAATATTGGATAGCAGAGGCTTAGCTAGAAGAAATGAAGAAAGGCTCTGATACCATATAAATTTTGAGATAAAAATGAAATCTAAGAACAATCAATCTTGCTAGAAATTTGCTTTATCAATTTTCATTTTTAGCATAAGATTACAAGGTACAAATATATACACTTCATAAAAGGAAAAGGACAAATTCAGTTACAAAGAATATTCCTCTAACAAAATCCATGTGCAAGCCAAACGGATTGTTGCCTTCTAGTAACTTCCATTGCTTAATCAGCATTGCCAGCTAATGATCAAAGCTGGTAGGAGCTGGAATAGATGACAAGGAAGCCAGCTCACCTTCTTGATCCTACATCATTTTCAGCTTGAGCTTCATCTTCCAATATATATAATTTTTTTTAACACTTTCTAACTAAATATTCTGAAAAATCATATTTCATAAAAAATCTGCATCAAATAGGTTCTTAGCAGTTCATGAAGTCAACCAAAAAAGATGAAGATTGCAAATCAAAGCAAAAGGATGCACTTATACTCATCACATACGCCACCTATCAGACCCGAGTCCGTTTTCGTGGCTCTGGCATTGGCGCTGCCTTGTCCCATGTCGATGCCTTAATACCGAATGAGAGAGATGTGGGCACCTGACAAGAACAAAAGCATTGGATTGACATAATTGTCCCCTGCCATTGGGTAGAATTGCTCAATGGCATGACCAAAAATAACCCTCTGGCACAATAGTGCATGAATGACTTGAGTATAAATTGTGGGTGCTCACATGGAAGCTAGATTTATGCAGTAAGGCACTGATTAATTCCAACTTGTTGCCTAGCTAAATTTAGTGCTCAAAGAGGAAGAAGATCGCACCAAACATTAACCATTGCTTCAACTCGTGCCACCTGACCACGTGGAAACTGTTATTTATATATATGTCGCAATTTTTTGCTATATCTTCTGTATACAAAAATTTAATGCATGGAAAACTCCATAAACTAAAATAATAATAATAATTGTTTTTAAAGTAAGTTAGAATCACTTTATTCCATAATATTACAGACGTTTCATTGCTATATAAATGGATGATATCTTGAATAGCATTATTAAAAAAAAAAAAAGTAAGAAATCCCTTTTGACTAGTCAGTTAACGTATGCTAAACGTGCATCATGCTCTATTTCTTTAAATGTTTGTTTCCTACTTAGTGATATGGTGATATAAATTAGTGTATCCCTAATTTTATCACTTTGATCATTAATATGTCACATACCATCTTGCACAATTAAATTAATAATATAACAAATACATGAAAGTGATACAAAAAATCACCAAAATCGGAAAAAAATATTATACATATTTAACTATAATATGTTTGTTAGCACTAGCATTTCAAACGTAAAAGAACAAATTTGGCTTTCACGTTTATATTCCCTAATAATTTGCATGATAGAATTAAAAAATATTATTAGCATTATGAGGATAAATAATCTATGGCATCGCTACGAAGTGTTTCTACATACCTTTTTGTACCTTGGTTGAAGATATTTCTTCACGAATGTTGTGAAATGGTCGTTGTCTACTATGCTCAACGGCAACCCAGCACCAACAACGAATTTCACCATTCCATCACGAGTTCTTTCCTCCGAAAAACATTCATGTGCTTAGGGTTGAAGAGCTGCAATCGGAAGGAGTACCAAATGGTAGTTATGTTTGAGATTGACTAACAAAATCATATTTGGTCCTAAATTTGACTTAGTGACGGTCGACGTGGCGATACCATTTTGCCTTGCTAATCGTGAAGGACAATATTTACACACTGTCTTACACTCTTGAACTCCGTCAGAATCGATACCAGTTATAATCAATTTAAAGTGTTTCCAACAATTTGCAGTTTGTTTCTCTTTGCCTTTCACTTCCCTCTTGCATTGGATATTTGTAGTGCGACTTCACTTGCATCTTCATCAATATCATCCAAATCAATTGGATTACTATTTTCATAAGCATCGTCAACTCCCATTCCCGACAAAATCGTTGGGAATGGGGACATCATGGAGACCGACGAATTGATTAGAAAATTTAGATTGTGGCTCATAAGTGAGTGGCGGCTACCGAAAAAGTCCTTAACGAAATCATGAGGATCCGTTTGTATTATGTAATAGAATGTTGATGTAGCATAGAATAAAGATGAAATGTATGTATGGTGTAGATAATATAATTGAGAGAATGTATATAATAGAATTGAAATTTGAATCTAATAAAAAATTTAAAATGTGTGTTGTGTAATAATGAACGTATGTGTTGTATATGTAATATAATTGTAGAGAACAAAAGAATTGTAGAATAATGGAGTTATAGAATTGCAGTTAGCAGAAGAGAGATTGTCGAATTTGTTGCGAAATAAATTGTTTAGATTAGAGGTATTTATAGACGAAGAAAAAAAAATTCAGAGGCCGTTGGAATCCCAACAATCTCTTTGAAGAAGTTTGGGATTGTTTCAAATTGTCACAAACATTAAAAAGTGACCGTTCGGTCTTGTTTGGCTTGACGAGTCTTGCCTACGAGCTATCGTGACTCGCTAAGCCAGCTCGTGGCTTGGTGAATTGAGCACCACGCTTAGCTCATGCCTGGCTCCTTCCGCAATGAGCCTAAATCATCCATGACCCGAGTTTTTTTAGCTGAGTCGACGAACTACTATATCTTCTATATACCAAAATTTAATGCATGAAAAACTTCGTAAACTTGAAAAAAAAAGTGTTATTTATTTAAAGTTTATAATTATTATTTTATTGAATAATGTTACAGTCATTTCATTTCTTTTTAATAGCTTGTTTGATAATCATTATTGTTATAAAAAAAAAGGTTTTAAATAGTGATTTTTAGGAGAATATATAGTTAAAAAGTAAAGAAATTTTTTTGATTTACGTATAAAATATTTTACTGTGTGAATATGTGATTGAAAATAGTAATGTAACAAATCGTAAAATAAATTAATGATTTTCAAACATGCTATAAATTGATAATCATCTTTAAACCTAATCGTGCATCATGCTCCATTGAATTCAAAACCCAAATTTGTAAAAATATTGGATCAATATGAAAAAAAATTCAGAAAAAAACTGCACCAGTCAGAATCAAATCAATTGAACTTGATTTTCGTCCGTGAAATTCCCAAAAACCCCTTTTGACTGACCCCAATACAATTAACCTGTACATATAAAATTTAACTTGGAGGGATAAATTTGTCTTTGCACTCTTCATAATCCCAGCTTTTAAATATGAAGTTGGAAATTATTTTTCCATTATCGCGTCTCTTCAAAGCATTAGAAAATTTTCATTTCATTTTAGAGAGAGAAAAAATGGGTTCTCTTGGCAAGGTATGCATTTCTAAAATCTCAATTTAGGGTTCAATGTTTAATTACTGTAAATCTCTAGTTAATTGGCTATTACGTGCTAATTTTGATCGTTGATTGATTCATTTCGTTCCTCGAAAGGGATAATATTGGGTTCCTTATGTCACGATCTTCACGTGTTTGTATCTGTATTTCTGTCTATGTATACCTTGAAAGCTAATTTTTATACGTTAGGACAAAATCGCGAATTTTGATTTGCTGAATTAGGTTGTTTATGACTTAGAATTATGATGGACTGGTATGATCTGCTTGAACAATTGCGTTGTCCTGTTCTTTTTAACGTTCTTAATTAACTAACAAAGCTTTATGGAATTGTTACGGCTTGATCTAGAATTTAAGGACGTTTGTCGAGAATTTTAATTCTCGAGGACTTTTGAGTATTCTTTTCAAGATGGTTCTATGAATTAATGTGTGGACCCCAAAATGGAGAGTTGGAAGGGGGGTGGG
>CAIGRB010094929.1:0-17906 GCA_903798255.1 Fraxinus quadrangulata | reverse complement strand
TGCATTTATAGGCAATTTTGTTGTGATTTACTTTGATGACATTTTTATCTACAAAAAGGACCTCAATGAACATATTGAACATTTGCGGAGTGTGCTACTAGTTTTAAGAAAAAAATAACTTTTTGCTAACGTTAAAAAGTGCATATTTTGGATGGAAATGGTTGTATTTCTTGGATATGTGGTTAGTGCTAAGGGAATTAAGGTAAATGAAGAGAAAATAAAAGCTATTAAAGAATAGGCAATACCTAAAAATATAACCGAGGTCAGAAATTTTCATAGTTTGGCTAGTTTTTGTAAGCGAATTGTAAGAGATTTTAGCACACTTGTCACACCACTCACTGAAATTATTAAAAAGAGTGTAGGTTTTAAATGAGGCGATGAACAAGAGCATGCATTCAACACTATTAAGGATAGGTTGTGTGAAGCACCGATTTTAGCACTACCTAATTTTGACATTACTTTTGAGATTGAGTGTGATGCATCAGGAATAGGCATTGGAGCAGTTTTGATACAAGATAGGAGGCCGATAGCTTATTTAAGTGAAAAGCTAAGTAGGGCAGCGCTCAACTATCCTACATATGACAATGAGCTTTATTCACTTGTTCGAGTTTTGGAGACATAGCAACATTACCTGTGGCCGAAAGAGTTCGTAATTCACACTGATCATGAGTCATTGAAACATTTGCGGAGTCAAGGTAAACTGAACAAAAGGTATGCTAGATAGATGGAATTTATTGAGACATTTCCCTATGTCACCCAATATAAACAAGGTAAGGAAAATGTGGTGGCAGATGCATTGTACCGAATGTATGTGTTTCTTACTTTATTAAGTGCGAAATTGCTTGATTTTGAGTACATTAAGGATATGTATGTGAATGATTTAGATTTTTCCAGCATATATAAATCATGTAATAAGGGTGCGATAGACAAATTCTTTAAGTATGAGAGTTATTTGTTTCGAGAAAATAAACTATGTGTTCCTAATTGTTCCATGCGTGAATTGTTGGTTAGAGAAGCACACAGTGGAGGACTAATAGGACACTTTGGGGTTGCAAAGACTTTGGAGATGTTAAGGGAACATTTTTATTGGCCTAAAATAAGGATTGATGTGGAAGAAACTTGTGATTGATGCATAACTTGTAAACATTCTAAGTCTAAGGTTCTACCTCACAGATTGTATACTCCTTTACCCGTTCCTAGTGAACATTTGGTTGATATCTCCATGAATTTTGTTTTAGGTTTATCTAGAACTAAAAGGGGTCGAGATTCAATATTTGTAGTGTTCGATAGGTTTTTTAAGATGACGCATTTCATTCCATGTCATAAAATCGATGATGCCACTAAAATAACTGAATTGTTTTTTAAGGAAATAGTGCGTTTATATGAGGTCCCTAAGAATATAGTGTCGGATAGAGATGTTAAATTTCTTAGTCACTTTTGGCTAGTTCTGTGGGGGTAAACTAGGCACAAAATTATTGTTTTCTACTATATGTCACCCACAAACCGATGGGCAAACCAAAGTAGCCAATAGGACTATGATTCAATTGTTGCGCACCGTGGTTAATAAAAAATTGAAGGATTGGGAAAAATGCATACCTTTCGTTGAGTATGCATATAATAGGGCTATACATTCTACTTCATGTTCACCGTTTGAAATTATTTATGGTTTTAATCTACTAACACCATTGGATTTAATTCCTTTACTTGTGAATGAACGTGGTAGTTTAGATGAAAAAAGAAGGTCGAGATGGTAAAGTCACTACATGAGAAAGTGAGATTGCAAATTGAAAATAAAAACAAGCATTTTGTGTCACATGCTAACAAGGGTCGGAAGAGCATTTCATTTGAACCCATTGATTGGGTTTGGGTACATTTGAGAAATAAGTGCTTTCCAGAGCAAAGGAAATCAAAGTTACAGCCACGAGGAGATAGACCGTTTCAAGTTCTCGAGAAAATCAATGACAATGCATACAAACTGGATCTTCTTGGTGAGTATAATGTTTCGACTACTTTTAATGCATCTGATCTTTCTCTCTTTGATGCAGGTTCAGATTCGAGGACGAATCCTTTTGAGGGGGGGATGATGTGAACAAAGAGTTGAACGCGTCAAAGTCAAGTCTGGGAAAGGATCCATTGATTATCAAATGAGGTTTGATGACACGATCGAGAGTAAAGTGGGTAAAAGAGGCGATGTGATTGTTTGCTCGAGGCATGGTGGATGAAACATTAACCGCGACGAGCAAAGAGACAAGTTTCATGTTAGGCATGGACGGAGAAACCAAATGGATCAATATGATTCGAGCAACGGACGAGGAGGTGGTAGAGTTCAACTATGAGACCGCATAGTTGAACCAGGCATGTCGTCGCATGCCATGCATTCGAGAATAACAGTGTCCAAACAGAATCTACTATGCGACTGTATTGAGCATAACTATGCGGCCGCATAGTTAAATCCAATGCGAGATTTTTGCACTTTTGGAAAGAATCATGTTTTGTTTCAAACTCTATATTTTGGTATCTTTTGTCATCTTTAGGATTTGTTTCCATGGTAAACTAGGATTTTAGGAGTTGTTATAAATAGTTTCATTATTTTTCATTGAAAAGACATACAAAACATTATTGAGAATTAATCGAGAGGCAATTTTCTTTTAAAGCCTTTGTTCTTAGTTGGACAAACTTGTGAACTTATCATGATTATTTATTGTGGTGTTCAAATCAATCGGGTGAGATTCTCAAACATTCAATCAAAAAGTTCAACATATCATTTGCATATTGTTTGTTATTTTGATTCGTTATTTTCGAATCAAATCCAAAACTTTAATTATTTTGGCTTTCTTGGGTTCGATTTCAATCTAATCATGGGTTTCGTAGTTCTTCGTTACGTGGGTATACATTACATTGTCACGTATATATTCCTTGGTATTAATTTTAATTTAATTAACATTCAAGCATATTCAAATATTATTTTTACGGCGCATATAAAGCAATTCATAATAACGTACAACGCACGTTCAACGTTTATTAGTAAATCTAAAACAAAACTTCGTTGCATGTTCAACGTTGACTAGTAAATTTAAAACATAACTTCCTACTCTTTAAGTATGTATTTTTCAAAAAATCACTATTATAAAATTTATTTTCCAAAAAAAAAAAAAGATTCCAATATACTATTATTTGATCCTAACCACTGAACTCAACATGCCAGCAATGTCAGCCTGGGCGACTAATACTTGTGATCTATGTTGTAAATTTGACAATAATCATGTTAAGAATAAGAATCACATACATTTATTGATAGTTCGAAATTCATAGTTGCGGAAGACATTGTTATGTATGTATATTACTAGCTAGATCTTCCTCTACTCCTCAAAATAATCAGCTATCAATGGGGGCAAGCCAAAACAATCTAGAGAGGAGAGGGAACCTAGCCATTATATAGGAAATTATAAAGTCTGCCCATTACCGACTCTAACCCTAATTAGGGTTTACATAATTTCGGCTCACATACTTAAAATTACTACATTGTAATGATATAGTCCGTAAGGTGTACAAAGGCTCAAGTGATAACTAACATATTGGGCATAATCACAGTTTCATTGCAAACCATACATCTAACCCGTAAAATTTTGTAATCAAATGGAAGCTCACATAATAGAATCATTCTAATATTCCCCCACTTAGGCAAACATTTGATTGCTATAGAACAAAACTTTTAACATTCGGGTCAGACTATATAGGTGGTCACACAAGTATAGCTACAATGATAACACCTTACACAACATGATCCGGTCCAACAAGAATGTCAACATCAAAACATGGAAGTTGTTACACCAATCAAATGATGTTAGACCACTCCACAGCTACAAATGCCAATTATCCTTTTCGACATGGATCCCCATCCTCCAACCAATATGGTAGTATGTAGTATGAACTTAGCACCAAATGTGATCAAAATTGTTCTAATTCATATCGATCCTCAAAATGCTTCTAATCAAAATGAAGCCACATGTCTCTAAAATAGACTCTTTTTATGTCTTTAATTGTCATATCTCGATATCAAAACAACATCATAATAAAAGGTATAAGTCACATGCATGCTCAAAATAATTTATGGATAATGGGAAATATATTTTATTATTGAAAGGGACTGTACTCGAAAAACATATGGGTTGCCTTGTATAAATAACTCCCACTAACCAAAAACTTCAAAGGCTTCCACAATACCCATATTAGCAACATGTGTCGTTAAAACTTTAGGATTGAGTCCCTTAGTCAAAAGGATCTGCAATCATTGCCTCTGTATTAATATGCTCTATTTTCGTCTGCCCTTCCTGACTCTATCTCTGACCACCAAATATTTGATGTCAGTGTGTTTCGATCCACTGGAATTTTTATTATTTCTTGAAAAGAACACTGCTGCGCTATTATCACAATAAATAGTGATTGACCTCAAGATGGAGTCAACAACTTTCAGCCCAGAAATAAAATTCCTTAACCAAATGGCTTGAATTGTAGCTCCATAACATGCCACTGATTCAGCCTGTATAGTAGAAGATGCCACTAGAGTCTGCTTAACACTTTTTCATGAGATAGCACCACCAGCCAACATGAAAATATAACTCGGGGTTGATTTCAAATCATCTTGACATCCTGCAAAATCAGAATCTGAGTAGCCTGTCACCTCAAGGTGATTTGAACGCTGGAAAGTGAGCATGCAACTTTTGATTTTCTTTAAGTATCTCATAACTTTTTTAGCCACTTTCCAATGCTCTTGCCTTGGATTCGACTAAAACCTACTGAGAACACTTACTGCATAAGCTATATCTGGTCTAGTGCAAACTTGAGCATACATCAAACACTCCACAGTACTAGCATATGGAATCTTCTTAATAGATTCTCTTTCTAGCTCATTCCGTGGACATTGTACTTTGTTAAACTTATCTCCTTTTATGATAGGTACATCACCAGGTGCACATTTCTGTATATTAAACATTTCTAGAACACGTCGTGTATAAGCTTTCTGAGAAAATCCCAACACGCCACGATTTCTATCACGATGTATTTCAATGCCAAGTACATAAGTAGCTTCTCTAAGATATTTCATCTCAAAACTAGTTGATAACATTTTCTTTGTCTCATGAAGTAACCCCAAATCACTGCTTGCAAGTAAAATGTCATCAACATACAGGACAAGATAAATAAAATTTCTCCCACTCGTTTTAAGATAAATACATTGATCGATAGTATTTTCAACAAAACCAAGAGAAGTCACAACCTCGTCAATTTCAAATGCAACTGCGGTGATGCCTGCTTGAGGCCATATAAGGATATATTCAACTTGCATATCAAGTTTTCTTTTCCCTTCACAACAAAACCTTCAGATTGTCTCATGTAATCCATTTTCGAATGATCTCCATTCAGAAAAGCCGTCTTGTCCAAATTATAATGTGCCACAAGTGCCATGATGATTCGAAAAGAATCTTTGGACGAAACACGTGAAAAAGTTTCATTACAATCAATGATCTCTCGTTGAGTGAACCATCTGCAACCAATCTCGCCATTTTTTATTCAACATTCCCTTTTGAGTCCAATTTGCTTTTGAAGATCCACTTGTTATCTATGGCTTTAGCATCCGGGAGAAGTTCAACAAGTTCCCAAACTTTATTTTGTTCCATAGAATTCATTTCATCTTCCATAGCATTTATCCATTTATGTGACTCGAGACTTTTCAATGCTTAATTAAAAGTAACACGGTCAGCTATATGCACAATATTAAAATCACTTTTAGTGGAACCTTTCTTAGTAGATTTAGTCAACTTTCCTTTTATACAATCCACACAAATGTTAAAATCAGAGAAGTCGAAAGAGGGAAGTATCTCAACTTTAACCAATCTTTCCATCCTATCCTTTGAAATGTGACTCAATCTCTTATGCCACAACATGAAGGATGATTCACGAATTAGAGACCTTTTCTTTGACACGTTCGCAACACAAGAGACTTCACCAAAAAAAGTCGAAGAGAATTTATATAAATCATCACATAAGAGGCTATATCCAATCAAACGAAAATCATAAATCAATTCAACTATTCCATTACCAAAAATTAAAAGAAAAACCAGAAGCATCAAGTTTCAATATAGAAATTAAATTCCGTCTCATTATCGGTACAAAAAACAGTATTCTCTAAAACAAGAGAGAAAACAGACTCCAAAATTAACTTAACTATTCCTATGAACTCAACCTTCACTTGAACTTCATTCCCAACACACAGGCTTACTTCATTCTCACTTGGCCTCTGTTTACTCGTGAACCCTTGTGGAACTTTTCTTCTTCTCCAACCAAATCTTAAACTTAAAACAATCTTTCTGTCAATGACCCTTCTTCTTGCAGAACTTGCATTAATCATTTTTCTTTATCGCTCCTTTGGGACCACCAGAAGTCGACCTCCAAAATTTGTGTTCTTCTGATTGCGGTGTGACCGGTCAGCCTTGTGGAACTTAGACTTATGGTTATGAAAAGACCCTTTATTCTGTGGTAGCTGAAAAGCTAATTGCACAGTTTCGACATTTTCACGCCTCAACCTATACTTCTCTTGGGCACATACAACAATAAGATCATTCAAATCTCATTTATCTATTTGAGCATTATAAACAACATTTACCTTAGATAGCAGTTGCAGCCACTGCATCCCAAAATGGGCGGAGCGCCTCTGCTTGCGGGTTCCCAGAGAAATATACAGGAACGCAGATTATCGAATTTATATATATATATATATATACATACACGGATGGAAAGGCTGCAGCGAAAACCATATACACACACATACAAACCAAATTCAAATCAGGGTGTAAATACTCAAATATCCATATCTAACTTTGTTCTATCGTGATTATTCACACAGATTTTGATGGGCACTACTGACCTCAAAAGATGTTGTCAACAAGTGTCGAGCCCACTCGTGCATACTCAAGCCAAATCCAACGCGTAGATGCCAATCAACGGTCAATATTGCTCCAGATGGATGAGGGATAAGCTAGACCACACGAGACATTTTCGTTTGGGTTTCGACAAGGTTAACGGACTATAATTGTAAGATAATAACCAATCAATATATAAATAGATCAATAGTTGTAGAGAGTAGAATATAATGAACTTAGGTTGCTCCAAGTATTTTTGTATTCAAAGTTGCATTAGTTTTCAATTGTTACATGGTGGGGATAAGTATAGTGTTACAAATGGAATGGTGACATTTGGATCAAATTACACGTGACCTCATCTCCTCAGCCAAAGCATCGAGTTGTAGCCATCAGGTTGACTTCCCTAACCCTTCAGAATATTAAATGCTCTTACATGGACAAGACACAGACACAGACACAGACAGACTTTTTACAAAGGTCACGTCAATCATTCGAATAAAGATAGTCATCAGGAGATCAATCCTTGCAAGTGGGCTGTCACTAGCTGAGGAGCCTCGCAGCCTGTAGGTAACACATACATACTTTATACAAAGGTCACATTAATCATTCGAATAAAAATCTTCATCATGAGTTCAATCCTTGCACGTGGGTTGTCACTAGCTGAGGAGCCTCGTAGCCTGTTAGCCTCGAAATTTACTTGGGCCTCGTTCTCGAGCTACTTTGGCCTCGGAATTGCATGGCCCTCGACCTCAGAATTACATGGACCTATAGGCTCAGCAGGTCGGCTGCCAGTGGGCTCGATAGCTTGGTGCTTGTAGGCTTGGCAGTTCGGCCCACGGTTAAACCAAGATGCCACGCGGCGGTACCTTGTAACAAGTCATAATAGGCACCAACAAGTGAACAAATAAAGAAGAAAAAGAACAATGGCATGGCGAGATTGTCTTGATGATGAGAGAGTATTACAATAAAAACCAAAAGCACAAAATATTGGAAAATTTCAAGTATGGAGTGACAAACAACGCCCGGAAGGTCTTCAAAATTACTTCCAAATTCTGTAGAAATTTCGGTAGAGTAACGGTAGGAAATGGACTCCAGAATAATCTTAAAAACATTTACATTATGCAGAAATAATATCAACGTTGAGGCAAGTGTTGAACACTTTATCCTTAAGTCGAATTTGCCCCACAATAGTGCATACGGTTTATTGCAATCAACTGTCAAGATACAACGACTATCTTCTTGTGTGAGTAGTACTACAACACATAAGAAACGGTGAACCAGAACTTAGTTTACGAACTCCGGTATGCAAAGTGAAGAAAATCATAATTTATGCAACAAAAATGCAAGAATTTGATTGAGAAATGAGAGAAAATGAATGCTATATGATTGCATATCATTGGTGTGAAGATTGAGATATCCAAAGGGTCCTATATATAGAGGATGAGGGGTTGTGAATGAAATATCATGCCCCAATCTCAGCAACTCTTGCCAAATGCCGCACCATTCACTTATCGCTAGCTGTCGCCCTCGGCTCGCTCGAGTAATAAAAATAGTGACTTTTTCACTAGCCTGTCACTGGCCTAGCGCTCGACCAACAATCCAGCCATAAACTAGCAACAGCCTAGTCAATTTTCCAGACAACTTCCTCTACTTTCTTCCCAACTGGACCATACTTTTTCATTCATCTGAAATTGATTTTGAGATTTCAAATATACTACGATGATCTACTCGATGAGTAGAATAAGTTGGTCTATTTACTTTGATAATTTGACCATCGAATCAAGCCCAAATATTTGGCAGAAGTTGACACGAAAGTCACTTTTTCCAAGTTTTGGTTTTATCACTTAACCAAATTTCAATCTTTCAAACCCATTTCCAATAATCCCCCACACGAATGAAAATTCTGCGATATGCACAACAAATGTAAATGAATGCAGACTCTAACAACAGAGTTCGTACGACAAGTCATAGCATCAGGATAGGTGGCTTGTGGCTTTGAACCTTCTTTAGTTGAATACATACGAATTTACTAGGCTAGTTGCTGAACGCGATGTCTTGAACCATTTAGCCATTCGTGTAAATTCAGGCAACTGTACCAACACCATAACTCATCTAGCCATTTCGACTCTCATGGTTGTGTCCATTTTGGCCCTGAACAGCTTTTGGTTTCATAAGTACTTTCGGAGAATTAAGCCTCAAATTCTCATAGAAGCGACCCCACTTTACACTTACATATGTGATTTCCTACCTTTTTTCTTCAAGTTATAGGAATCATTAAAAGTTTTTCACTTATCCTTATACATGCTTACCATAGCACTTTTACACTTTAGGAATGGGAATAAGTGCTTTACCCCGAATCGTTTATGGCTTAGTTGTTCCATTAAATCAAGATCTTGGGATCTCCAATCTGCAAGGTTGGGTTTCTACCACAGTAATTCTTATTCGATAGGCTTTATGCACATTTCCCTCGAAAGATGGTATACCTGATATCTAGTAAGTCCTTTCGTCAAAGGATCTGCCAAATTCTCTTTTGACCTAACATATTGAATAAAGATTATATCATTCGATATCAACTGTTTAATGGTATTATGTCTCCAACATATGTGTCGAGATTTACTATTATACATGTTATTTTGTGCCCTTGCAATTGTCGATTGATTATCGTAATGTATGTTAACTGATGGTACCGATTTTTCCCAACATGGACTTCAAGGAAATTACCAAGCCATTCTTACTCTAACTTTATCTAAAATAATAAACTCGGACTCCATCGTGGATCAAACTATGCACGTTTGCTTAGATGATTTCCAAGACGCAGCCCCGCTTCCAATGGTAAACACATAACCACTGGTAGACTTTGAATCGTTCGTGTCAGATATCCAATTTGCATCGGTATATCCTTCTAACACTGTAGGATATCTTGAGTAGTGTAATCCATAATTGACCGTGTGCCTTAGGTATCTAAGAACTTAGTCCAACGCCTTCCAATGTACAGTATTTGGATTACTTGTGAAGCTACTCAATTTGTTGACTATGTATGCTATATTCGGATGCGTACAGTTAGTCACATACATCAAACTGCTTATAACGTGTGCAAACTCCAATTGAGATACAGGCGCACCGGTATTCTTGGCTAGATGTACTCCCAAGTCAACTGGTGTCTTAATAGGATTATCGTCATACGCCTTAAACTTCTTAAGTATAGTCTCAATCTAATGTAATTGAGATAATGACAATCCATTGTGCGTCTTAGAGATTTTAATCCCTAATACGACGTCCGCAATTTCCATATCTTTCATGTCAAAATATTTCGTTAACATTTTCTTCGTTAAGGAAATGACATTCAAGTTATTTCCCATTATTAGCATATCATCAACATATAAGCAAACGATCACATATTCATTATGTGTGGTTTTAACGTAGACACATTTGTCACATTCTTTGATCTTGAAGTCATTTGACATCACAGTTCTATCAAACTTCTCATGACATTGCTTCGGCGCTTGCTTTAATCCATAAAGTGATTTTATATGCTTACACACCTTCTTCTCGTTTCTCGAGACATCAAACACTTCCGGCTATTCCATATATTTCTTCTTCTAATTCACCATTTAGAAATACAGTCTTAACATCCATTTGATGTATTTCTAAATTATGCAATCAAGACACGTATAGATGTGATCCTTGTCACAGGTGAATAGGTATAGAAGAAATCTAGACCTTCTTTTTATCTATACCCATTTGCTACTAGTCTAGCCTTATATTTATCGATTGATCTATCCGACTTCAATTTTTTTTTTGAAGATCCATTTCCAGCCTAAAGCATTGATTCCTGGATGAAGATCAACCAACTCCCAAGTGTGGTTGTTCATGATGGATTTAATTTAACTATTTATTGCTTCTTTCCATAAATGCGCTTGGGGTAAAGACATTGCTTCATCAAATGTCCTAAGATCATTTTCTAAAAAATGAGTTACGAATTCTGGACCAAACGTCTTATGAATTCATTGTCTCTTACTACGTCTTGGCTCTTCATTTGTTTGAAGATTTCCATCATCTTTTTCATCATAAGTTCGTTTGTGTGAACTTATTTTCTTTTCCCTACAAGGAAATATATCTTCAAAGAAAGCAGCATTCATTGATCCAATGATTGTACTTTCATGTACATCAAGTAATTCGGATGTATGAACAAAAAATCGATATGCACTACTATTAAAAGCATATCCGATAAAGACACAATCAATTGTCTTAGGTCTAATTCTCACTTGTTTAGGCTTAGGTATTTGTACCTTCGCTAAACACCCTTACACTTTAAGGTATTTGTAGAAAGGTTTCCGTCCTTTCCATAACTCATAAGGAGACTCGACCTTATCCTTGTATGGTATTTTATTTAGGATATGATTAGCCGAAAGAATAGATTCACCCCACAAGTTTTGAGGTAAGCCTGAACTAATCAACATGGCATTCATCATTTCTTTAAGGGTTTGATTCTATCGTTCTGCAACCCCGTTAGATTGAGGTGAATATGGAGCAGTAGTTTGGTGAACAATTCCTTGTTATGCACAAAACTCTTCGAATGGTGCAACATACTCTCCACTTCTATCACTACGAATTGTTTTTATTCGTTTTCCAAGTTGATTTTCAACTTGAGTTTTATAGTGTTTAAACACTTCCAATGCTTCATCTTTACTTCTCAACAAGTATACATAATAGTATCTTGTACAATCGTCTATAAACGTGATAAAATACTTTTTACCACCTTTCATTTGTATGAACTTTAAATCACAAATATCTGCATGAATAAGTTCCAAAGGTTTGTGGTTCATTCTACCAAATGAAATAGTATTTTGGCCAATTTTGCCACTACACATTTCGCATTTTCCATTATTGAAATACATACTTGGAAGTAAATTCTCATTTGTATTGAATTGAAGTTTACATGTTTTACATGTCTTAATCTATGATACCGCAAATTAGACGACTCAAGAATATAAACAGAATAAGATATTTTATTCATTGAGTTATTCAGTATAATAGTAAGGACATTCATTTTGAATAGTCCATCTTTTACATAGAATTTGCCTACATACATATCATTCTTAGTAAGTATAAACTTATCCGATACAAAGACTAATTTAAAGTCATTCTTGCTTAACAAAGAACCCGAAACTAAGTTCTTGCAAATATCTGGCACATGAAGAACATTGTTGAGGCTAAGTTCATTCCCCGATGTCATCTTCAATATCACTTTCCCTAGTCCTTCAACCTTTGAAGTTGAGGAGTTTTCCATGAATGGCTTTTCTCCCTCAGTTGGAGTATATGAAGTAAACATTCCTTTATCGGCACATATGTGACGAATAGCACCCGTATTGATGAGTGTGTTTTCACTCGAATGTTATAATAAATTAACTTAATTATTTGCATAGTCTTTGAGGTTATAGAACATTTTTAATGTGTGTGTTAGTGTTATTTTGAAGTTATGGTGATTAGGTTAAAAAGGGATGTGTTGAAGCATGCCAGGTGAAATTGGACAGAAAAATGGCGCCCAAGTGCCATACGAGAAGCACCAAAGGAAAACAAAAAAAAGGCAGCAAGGCAGCGCGCATGTCCCAACCGTTAGAAGAATGCAGCAAAGCAGTGCCCAGGCGCTACCTGGATGGATGTCGTGGTGCCTAAGCACTGCTACCCAGAAAAAGACTCCAATTTGGCCAAGAACAAGGGGGAGGTATAAAGGGAGCAAAAGAGCCACGAATTGGAAGGGGACACTTTGTAAAATTGTGAGAAAAACACAAGATCGAAAGGAATTCGCGAGAAGAACTACATCATGTATTTGAGTTAAAATCAAGGATTGGAAGCGAAGGAAGATCTTGGTGCAAAAGCTGATTCTTTTCCATCTTTATTATCAATTAAATCCGATGATATATTCGAATATTGTTATTTAGTTCATCGTTTTCATCATGATTAGCTAAATTTATTATTATGGAATATAATGTAATTTATTGAGACTCTTAGTTATTTGATTCAAGAATTCTGAATTTTATTCTTCCATGTATTGATTTTATTACGAATGCAATGTTTTGAATTATCTAGCCAATAATTTGGTGATCCATTGAGTTTCTTACGAATCGAGAGGTGAGTTTAAGGCTTAGAACGTGTAATAGAATCCGGTAACGAGGTATAATATGTAGAGATGCCTATACTAAGTACTGCGATCGTTATATGAATTCCTAGTGTCATAACTCGTTTAACTAAGGGTAATTTGCATAGAGATTGGAATTGAATTAGTTACATAGGCTCAATGAGAACTCGAGATGGGTAAATTGAATACCACAAGAGAATTAACCGAACACTACATTAGGCTATAATCTTGAATTGGGAACTAAGGTGATCAATATGTAAAATTGTTTTGCCCTAATACATTTTACAAACGTGAATTTTCGATCAATCATTGTTTGAAATCTCTTCATACTTTCTATTAATTTAAGTCAGTTTACAAAAGAAAAATTACACACAACTGTTATCATTCTTTATTAGAGTACTTTCATCAAATAGGAGTAGGAAAAGTAGATTAAGACTAGAGTATAGTCCTCGTGAGAACGATAACCCAGACTCAAGGTCCACTATATTACTTGTTACGATATCGTACACTTGCGATAGAAAAAACGCAACACGTATCAACCTAACATTTCATAGGATTTCCAAAGTTGTTGCATTCAGATACAACCGTCGACAAATTCATGTCCGATATACCATTTGATATGGTATCGGATTCGGTGATATTCGCTTGGGCTTGCTTCTTCGGTTTGCGACAATCGACAGAACGATATCCAGCCTTTCCATAATTGTAGCAATTGCCCTCGAACTTCTTTGTGTTCTTTCTTGAGGACTCAACGGAATGCTTCATCTATTTACTTTTGTTGTTGGACTCTATCACATTGTCCTTTACTTGTGGTATGTTGTTTTCAACACGCTTGTCCGAACTACAGTTGTCTTCTTCAATTCTTAATCGGACCATAAGTTCTTCAATGTTCATCTCTTTGCACTTGTGTTTGAGATAGTTTTTGAAGTCCATCCACATAGGCGAGAGTTTCTCAATAATTGCAGCCACTTGAAATGATTCACTTAGAGACATATTCTCCACATGAATATCATGTAGTATAACTTGCAAGTCTTGCACCTGACTGATGATGGTCTTAGAATCTACCATTTTGTAGTCCAAGAACTTTCCTACAATGAACTTTTTAGTTCCGGCGACTTTAGTCATGTATTTCTTTTCCAAGGACTCCCATAGTTCCTTCGCAGATTTCTTGGAACTATAAACGTTGTACAACGAGTTATCCAATCCATTCAGAATGTAATTCTCATAAAACAGCTTCCTCTATTTTCTTTCCAACTTTGGACCGTAATTTCTCATTCATTCGAAATTGGTTTTGAGATTCCAAATATACCACGACAATCTATTCGACGAGTAGAACAAGTTGGTCTATTTACTTTTGTAATTTAACCATCCGATTAAGTCCGAATATTTGATCGAAATTGACATAAAAGTTACTTTTTCCAAATTTTGGTTTTATCACTTACCAAATTTCAATCTTTCAAACCAATTTCCAATACAAAACTCTCTCTTCCTCTGTATGCATATATGTGTGTATGTATAATGTTTGTGAGTATACAATTAATTGAAGGGCAGATTGCACCGAGATTAAATGAAGAATTTCATATATGATGCACGAGAGATGGTGAAGCTGTAGTTTTTTGTTTTTGTGTGGGAAATTGAAAAGCAAAGCTATTTTATGTGATGACTTCAGAAGCAGCCAAATTTTGCTTTTAATTTTGTTTATAGGATTCCAATCTTAGCATGCTGCTCTGATACCAATTGATGAAAATTTGACAATAATCATGCTAAGAACAAGAATCACATATATTTATTGGTAGTTCAAAATTCATATCTGCAGAAGACATTGTTATGTATGAATATTACCAGTTAGATCTTCCTCTCCTTACTCCTCAAAATAATCAGCCGTTAATGGGGCAAGCCCGAAACAATATAGAGGGGAGAGGGGACATAGCCATTATATAGGAAATTATAAAGTCGGTCCATTATCGACTCTAACCCTAATTAGGGTTTACATAATTCCTACCCACATACTTAAAATTACCACATTATAATAATATAGCTCGTAAGGTGTACAACGGTCCAAGTGATCACTAACATATTGGGCATAATCACAGTATCATTACAAACCATACATCTAACCCGTAAAATTTTACAATTAAATGAAAGCCCACATAATAGAATTATTCTAACAATCTATTGACAATTACTATCTAATACTATTCAAGGACAATACAGGCATGCCATCTATAACAACCTGGTAAGTGTGAACTGCAAATTAAAGTGCCATTTGTTTTAACTCATTAGTATTCATAGAACGATTTAAGTTCCCCTTGTTAGCTTGGAATAGTTTGGTAATGTAAATAAATTTATCGACACATTTAAATGAATCGAAATTTATAGCTCAATGCCTCAAGCCTAGCATACAATGAGCTCAATTTCAATCGCATTGAAAGAGTGTGTGTGTGTGTGTGTGTGTGTGTGTGTGTGTGTCGTCTATTACTAATAGGGGTGGGCAAAATCCATTGTACCAAAAGGATCGAATCAGAAATGGTGTGGTTCGACATTGGTTCTATGGAAAAAAATAATTGATTTCGACACTTTATATTGAGAATCGACCGATTTCATTTCAATTCTCGGTGCTCAATGGAGAGCCAAAAAAGTTTCGATTCTTTACTTGTGTCAATTGTTTATCTTTAGGTGGTGTATCACACTATAACGAAATCTCCTTAACTAATGCCAATTTTTTTTTCTTTAGGAGGTGCATCACACCATAATGAAACCTCCTTAAGCTATACTCTCAAGTCTTGATAACAATATTGATTCACACGTCAATGGCGAACTTGTCTTCCTCATTTTTCTCATAGTTAAAGCCCTAATTTTAAACCTAAATATAAATAATTCCCTAATAATCTAAAAATCATACTTGCAAATCCAAATTGTAGATTTTACATTTTAAATATGCATAGGGCCGGTCCTGAGGCGAGGCAGATGAGGCCCGCGCCTCAAGCCCAAAACTGAAAGGGGCCTCATTTTTGGGGCCACCTTTTTTTTTTTTTTGTGTAGTCTGGCCCAAAATCGAAGGGCTCAAATTTGGCCCAATTATTATTTTTGAAATACTAAATGAATCTTGGAAGATGGCCAATCTCCTCCCCTTTCAACTCCAATCGATTCTTCACGTCGCACCGACGCCGGACTCCGGTCTTTCCCCTCTCCTTCCCTTTGTTTTCCTGCTTTCTTTTCCCTCCTTTCGTAGGCTTCATTCTTTCATAAAAGAAGCCTAATCACGTCATCCGTGAGATTGCGAGTCGCTCTTCGATGGTAGGTACTATGCGTCTGCTGGTACTTCCACCCAGTTTCATAGCCACCCAATTTGATGGATTCATACCTGATTACCTGTAAATACCTTCTTCTTTCTTCTCCTATTTTACTCTCTAATTTATGTAATTTTTAGCATTTCTTGACAAACCCTTCAATTTTTCTTTATTGTTTTATAGTTTCTGTTAAGTGCTTCAATTGTTATTTAAAATGTACTCAATTTCGCCTCCTAAGTAAGAAGTATGGTCCTTTTATTTTCAGTCCATTGACACTACATTTTCACCTGTATTGGGTGCATTTTTTATGTTTAACTTCAAGCTTATTGTAGCCCCTCCATTGACACTACAGTCCTGCCCTTTTATAGTTTCTGTTAATTGCATTTTCACTCAATTTTCATGCCTATTACAGCACCTCCATGTTCAATTACTTGGTTAATTTATACAACTTAATGTGAGTAGTCTGACATGATTTTACAGTGTTAGACGATTATTTGACTAATTTTAAAAGAGCAAAACGTTTTTTAACCTTTTATTGATTAAAAGGGGTAAATTTCATAGTTTTAGATTTTGTATCGGTGATGTGGTTAACGTGAAATTTTGATTGCAGGCTTGTGAGATGTGACGGTGGAATTCTCAAAGGTATGATTCCATCATTTTCGTCGAAATTCTGTTTCTCAAGTAAGCAATGACTTGTTTTAACTTGATATTGAATATATTGAAAATACTTGAAGTCTTGTCTACTTATATAATTGTGGTCTGGTCGACGTATATGAATGGTTATTGTAGCTTGTGGATCAATTGCACAGGCGCACGTTGTATTGAAAATCACAGGATTGGCCCGAACTAGGGGGGCCAATTTATGAGGTTCACCTCAGGCCTCGAAAATCACAAGACCGACCCTGAATATGCATAAGTCTACAATTCACAATTAAATATTGATACATTTAAATTACTGATACATCTACCTCCTAAGTTTTAACTAAATGTTTGCTGTAAGACTAAAATTGAAACTTTTAAAAATTAAAATACATAAAGAAACTATACCGGAAAAGAAATAGAACTAATCCATTTCGATCTAATTCAATTCTCCTTGTTCCTGTAGAATCAACGATTTCATTTTGAAATTCCTAATGAAAATAGTTTATTCCAATTCTCAGGTAACCTTGGCCGAACCACTCGGTGTCCCATTTTAATTGCCAGATTAACAAGTGTCACCAATCTTTAACCCTCAATTTTAATATAATTTATAAATAAGAAAGATTACATAAATGATTCTCAACTTATTTTTCTAGTCACAAGTTTGTGTAAGTGTTATACCTTAAGTCCAATCAAATTGGGACATAAACACTTTAAATATATATATAATCAATGTATATTAATGGCAATATTTATTATTTAATTGAATTTATATTCTAATAAATTAAATAATAGAATCCGTAGATTCAAGTCTTGGTGATTTGTTAATCATAGGAGTTGTGATTGTGAGATACAAATTACATATGACTGAATCTTAAATCGTCCTGGTCGAAGTAATAACGAGATACGGATATCGTTATT
>CAIGRB010094868.1:2060-20120 GCA_903798255.1 Fraxinus quadrangulata | reverse complement strand
CATCAAGATATTTAAAATATTTTGTGAAAAAAGTCATATTAAATAGAGTTCAAGGTTGAATGAGTGGGTTAACAGTTTATTCATCAGTTTTTTATTTATATTATATAATTGGATTGGATTTGAGGCGGATTTCGATTAAATCGACTGGTCTAATATGGTTTTTGTAAGATTGTAATTAGTTTTAGTTAAAAACATATACAATTATAAATATTGAAAAATTATGAAAATTATTTATTTTTGTAATTATGATTAACAAATAATTAGCAAATCAACATAAATACGTGTTTCTATAATAATTTAATAAAGTCAATTGAAATTCAATATTGTTTTATATTACTTTAATTGTAGCATTTTGACCATTTTCATCGAAGGTGACTTTTTAGTTAACGAAACGAACACATGAGAATTAATAAAGGGAAAAAGTGGATAAATGAAGAAAGAAAAATTCTAAAGCGCATTTGAATATTTTGCTTTCACGTATAATATTTTTATTGTGAGAATGTGGAATTAAAAAAAAGTTTAAGGGGCTGTTTTCTTTACCGTTTTCAATTCATTTTCTATTTTCGATTTTTCAAAAAAAATTTAAAACACGTTTACGTAGCTATTTTCAAAAATAAATTTTCGAAAACGAGTTTAAAATTTACAAAGAAAATCGAAAATAACAAAAATATCGTTTTGGGTGTTTTCAGTTAGAACCAAACCAAAATTTTCAAAACGTGTTTTGGGTGTTTTAATCCCAACTACCACCATCGCCGCCTGCACCAACCACCAACTGCAGCAGATCGCACCCACATCCACCCCCCAAATCGTGGCCAAAAATCGCCACCAAAATCGTGACCCAAAAAAGAGAGAAGGATGATCTAATATCTAATTGTAGAAAGAATAAGGACAGCAGTGTGGCACCCCACTCCTTTTGGCCGGCGAAATGGAGCCTCGCGACGGGAAGAGATACGAGAGAGAAAGGGAAGGGGAGGGGATAACGTGTTTTGAGTATTTTTAATTTTGAAAATAATTTTTTCAAATAACAAAAAAAAAATAATATTTTCAACAATTTTAAAATGGACATTCAAAATACAAAATTTAAAATGAATTCAAAACTCAAATGTAAAATTGACACACACTAATTTTTTTTTTTTTTTTTTTTAAAAAATGATATATAAACATGATTCAATGTCATTTGCAAGTTTAGAGAATCAGCTCGATTTACTGGCCGGTTGGGTAGTTCCCTTTTCCGTTCGGGCTTGTCGATACCTTTAGTTTAGTTTGGACGAAAGGGTCATTGCACCATTATTTGCAGAGAAACCCTAACCGCTGCAAAATCTCTCTTTTTTCTGTTCCCTAAACTTCCCCTTTGGGTTTTGGCCGTTATGGGTAGCAAAAAGTTCCAAACCGAGCCACAAGTCCTCAACACCAACGAGAATGGTGACACAAAACTCCAGAAAAAGCACAAACGAAAGCTTGAAGAAGCTGAAGCTGAAATCGTTACGGAATCAAAGAAAGATCTGAAGAAGAAGAAAAAGAAAGAGAAACAGGAAGAAGAGGCTGAAACACTAAATGGTTCGAATGAAATATCGGCAAAAAAGAAGAAAAAGGGTAAAGAAGTGGGAGAAAAGGAGATTTTGAATGATGGATCTGTTGAAAAATCAAAGAATGAGAAGAAAAAAGACACAGAGGAAGAAGGTATAGAGAGTTCGAATACCAATGATAGGGGAGAGAAAACAATTGAGGAGGTTAGGGAAAGCAGCGGTGCAGTGGTATCAGGGAATAATGCGAATGATTTGAAATATAAGTCATTGAATTCGTTCGCAGAATCGGGGCTTCCAAGTGAGGTCTTGGAATGCTGCAAGAACTTTGATAAGCCATCCCCAATTCAATCCCAATCCTGGCCTTTCCTGTTGGACGGTCGTGATTTTATTGGAATTGCTAAGACTGGCTCCGGTAATCCTTTTTTTGTTCTTTTCTTATCCCTTGAATACGGAATTTTGTGCAATACTGGATTTTGCTGTGCACGCTTGTTTTGAAAACCTATTGTTTGCATGAATAGGCAAAACACTGGCTTTTGGGATTCCCGCAACCATGCACGTTTTAAGCAAGAGAAAGAGCAAAATCTCTAAGAAAGTGAATCCACTATGTCTTGTCCTTTCGCCTACAAGGGAGCTAGCTCAACAAGTATGTATTTCTGTTGATTATAATTAAGTTTTCTTTAGGGCTAAGTTCTCTTCCGACTCCTCCTTCGGACTTTACTAATTTCTTGTTAGATATAGAACTTGTTTGTGACATGAGAAGGACTGCTTACATAATAAGAAATGTAGCACTTGTTTTCTTTCGCAACTCGTGATGACATTCATGAATGTTAGCCTATGTTCATCATGATGACAATTGACGTGTAATTATATATATTATTTGTTCCCAATAACGTATCTCAAATAGAATATGATATAAACCTTAACCATTGATACAATTAAATGATGATGATGTATAATGGTGATAGATATCCGATGTTCTTTGTGATGCTGGGAAGCCTAGTGGGGTGCAATCAGTTTGTATATATGGAGGAACTTCTAAAGGACCTCAGATATCTGCTCTGAAATCTGGTGTTGTAAGTTTTCCATAATCTTGATTGTGAATATATATTAACTGCAAATTGTATGTGTCTATGGTTCATGGTCCTCGTTACTTTACACGATGATTTTTCTGAACTACTTATCTAGAAAGTTCATGTTAATCATAATCTTTTGCTTTAAAGTTGAGTGATCTGTCTTCAATCTTCATGTTGTTTCTTTATATTTGGTGCACGTTATCAGTTCTCCATGCAATATGATTTATAACTTTCAGGGTTAGTACAAATATAATTCCTGAACTACTTCTACCTGTCCTTTGGATTAACTAATATTTTTCTCTCTCACCTAGTTATTTCACAATTGAATAATTTTCAGTTTAAGATTAAAAAATGCATTCTACCTTAATTTTTTAAAGTAATTGAGAATGTTAAACATCTTAATGTTAAACCTGCTTATCTGTTAAAAAAAAGAAAAGAATCCAATATCTAAATTATTATTTTCATGGCACCTGTGATCTGATTTTTTCTGGTGCAAGAATGTGTTACCTCATATTGTTTTAAAACTCTGTTCTATCTTTTGTAATCCTTCCATCTAGGATTTAGTGACCTTGTTTCCTTTTCTGGTGTCCTCTTTTCTTAAAACTGAGTATCCTAATTACAACGTGCTCATTCTTTATCATGTATCATAGTGGGGGTACTAAGTCCTAGCATTTTTGTCAAGTCAATAATAAAATTAGTATTCACGATTGATTAGTCAGGTAATTATAATAATTTTATTTGATGGTTTGCATATTTCCAACCAACTCGAGTCTGGATTTGCTTGAAGATATGTGCACCTGTAAGACTGTAACTCGAGTCTGCCTCTTTCTCTCTCTCAGGACATTGTTATTGGAACACCCGGCCGATTAAGGGATTTGATTGAAATGGGAATGTGCCATCTGAAGGAGGTGTCTTTTGTCGTAAGTACAAATGTTCTCTTGTTATTTTCATGATAACCTTTTTCATCTTGGTCTCAAGTTTTAATATCAATCATGATATAGAATTTTGCAACATTACCTGTCCAAATTCCAAAACATGATCTTCATTTTCTAACCTATAATGTATTTCATCCATTTTCAATTCTCTTGATGATAATGAGGTCATCTTGGTTTTGCTTGTATCAAATGTTGACCTACGTACCCTTTCAATATGAGATGTTGATGAAATGAGATATCTGTATGGCGTTTAGTTATATTGAACAGATGTTTTTAATTATGATTTTTTCTGTAGGTCCTAGATGAAGCTGATCGAATGCTTGACATGGGATTTGAACCTGAGGTTCGCTCAATACTAAGTCAAACAAACAAAGGTATGATATGGAACATTGAAAATATATGTTCCTGAATGAGAATAAGTTTGATTTTGTCAAATTGTATTGCTATACATAGCTTTCTAGTTTCCGAAGGTCTCAACTGGCATTCAGACATTTCACGTCTCTACACACACACACACACACACACACACACACACACAAAATCTCTATTTTGTGATAGTATAATCTTATTGGTTTCTATAAGATGTTGGCTATGTTTATTTTGCTCGAAAATTTGCGCTGAATTTCCTATATTGAATTTCTTGTTAGTATAACAATTGTATAAGGTAAATGTCACTAGCCCTACTGTTGCTACTCAGTATTAAAACTAATTGTAGTATTACGTGCAACAAATGTTTAGCTATTTGTCTATATCCGTTTTGCTTGAGTATTTGCATTGGCATTTTTGTTTTAAGTTTCTTATTAATATGGCCATTGGTTAATGTAAATGTCCCTAGCTTTTCATTGTTGCTACTTATTAAGTGCAACAAATTTTTAGCTATTTGTTAGTTGGCTATATCCGTTTTGCTTGAGTATTTGCATTGGCATTTTGTTTTAAGTTTCTTATTAGTATGGCCATTGGTTAATGTAAATGTCCCTAGCTTTTCATTGTGGCTACTTATAATATGACTCATTATATCACTAAGTGTAACTAATTTTTGGATGTGTAATTCAAATGTCACTTATGATGCAGCTCGTCAGATGGTAATGTTCAGTGCAACGTGGCCTCCAGCTGTCCATCAATTAGCCCAAGAATTCATGGATCCCTGCCCTGTTAAGGTGTGTCTAGGGGAGTACCTTTACCTACTGCCTTCTTCCACTATTCTCATTTGTAAATTGTAAATGAATATGTTTCAGGTGGTTGTTGGTTCAGAGGATTTAGCTGCCAACCATGATGTCATGCAAATAGTGGAGGTATAGCTGGTTGTTAAATTTATGCAAGACTAGAATCAATTTTGTTGTCTCAATATAAATGGTTATTAATATTCATTGATTAGAAAGCGTCTACCTTCCTTAAAATTTTAGGTCTTGGATGACCAAGCACGTGATGAACGATTGCAGTGCTTGTTAGAAAAATATCATAAGTCCAGAAGGTATACATTGCTGATATATTATAAACCTTATTTCTTATCTTTAGGGAGTGTTTAGTTGACCTGGTTTCCGGGTTTACTGAGTGCTAGTATACTGCCTGTATTATTTAAGTTTTCGGGTGAAACCTTACTTTTTTGCAAACCAGGGACATGCCATCTTGAAATGAGAACATGCACAGGTTTTTCTAAAAAAAGTATTTGAAAAACATGCAAACAACAAAACATGGTGGATCCGCTCTTCTTATTGTGATGAACCGTAAGCCTTTTATTCACAATAAAGAATTGTAAGCGAAAATTTTAAACAGTTTTTTCTATCTTGTGCAGAAGACAAGCATTAATATATCCAGTTCAGTATAATGTAATTTTTGTTAGGAATCAATTAATAGTTGTAGGTTTGAGCTGAACTAACCCTGTTTTAAAGTTCCCAAACAGATCCTAATACTCGCTTTGAATCCAAAATCTTTTTGGGTTTAGTTGTGGTAATCTCCTGCGTAAGAGATTCTTTGATCCGGACCAGGTGTTATAAAGAGATATCCCAAAGAACATTGACATAATGTTACAATGCAGGCCTTTGGAAGCCGCTGTTCTAATGATTTCTTTCCCAAAGGGAGAAAATGGTCTGCTTGGGTAGTCCAGGATTCAAACTAAGGAACTAGGCTATTGCAGCAAATAATTTCCTTGTTATTTTACTTAAACAAAGAAAATCTCCTCCGAAGCTGTGCGTTCATTTTTTATTGCGAGTTGCTTTATTCTCGATTTACGAGAATTTTATGAATTAATTGTTTTTCTCCCACAGTGCATCATAACACGACAATGAAATGAATTCATCATGAATTATGCATGAGCATTATATGGAATCACCTTGTTTCTAACTGATAGTGTCTCTGTAAATCGAAATGTCTGCTTGATTATTTACATAATGGATTTTGAATCTGACAAATTTTGATATTAGTAATAAGATTTTCTTTTAAATAGTCTGATAACCTTTTTTTTTCGGGAATGATATTATCACTTGGGTGGAATCATTCTAGTCCCTTTCTTTGTCCATGCTTGTTGTAAGTTAGCATGAACTTCTCCATTTAAATAACCAGTTGATTTTTGTTTCCAATTGTTTGAAATTAGTGGCTGTGTGCGTGTGTTCTGTCTGGAGTGGCATGTTCCTAAATGTCAAAGCACATGTCAAGAATTATCTCGTGAGTCTTCTTGAGAATATTTTTGTTTTCTGCTTATATGGGGTTTTCAACTTTGGGCAGGAATAGAGTATTGGTTTTTGTTTTATACAAAAAGGAAGCATCTCGTGTTGAGGGTATGCTTCAGAGAAGGTAATGTCGCATAAATTTATATATGTTATAGCGATTTTGCTGTACAGTTAGTAATTACATATTGAAAATATGGCCATTAAGACTGAAAGCTTTACCCATTGAGACTGAAAGCTTTACTTATATTTCATTAAATATGTTATATTTTCTGTGATCCCTCGATTGAATTTTTATAGCTTTTAAAGCCTTGTAATTTTTTTTTTTTGTTCCTAGGGGTTGGAAAGCTGCATCTATAAGTGGTGACAAAGCACAACATGCACGTACAAAGGCACTGTCACTGTTTAAGGAGGGAACCTGTCCTCTAATGGTATGCAATTCTATGGAAATATGATATTTAATTATTTTGCTGTATATGGGCTAAATCTATCATATTTTGGTAATTAAGACCATTCCAGTAGTAATATGTGACTGAGTTGATGCTAAGCATTTTGCCATCTTTTGCTTTGTAGATGACTGCTAATTTATTATGATCCTTTGCATTTCTTCAGCTTTTCCCTATTAAGAGTTCTTGTTTTTACACAACCTCTTTAGTTTTACTTTCCAGATCAATGATCAAATGTTTCCCATCCTCCTGGCAGCCTTCAGGAAAAAGAATTATGTCTGCTTGTAATTTGTTGACTGTTGAATCATCTGGAATATAAGTCTTAATGCTGCAGACTGATTATCCCCTTTGTACATGGTTGGCATCTAGTTGAAATATTTTATTTTTCATGGACATAATTATGGTTTGATCATGCAGATTGTGTTACTGCTGGCATCTTCATTCTTTGTGTTTTCTTGAGGAAATTTTATCGAGGTGCCAAAACAGAGCCCAACCCATTTTTATGCAATGATCAGGAATGGAAGTGAATAATATGAAAGAGCTTATATATCATTAAGAAAATAATAAAATGAAAAGGCAGAATTATTCAGTTGTGGTAGAAAGTACCGGAGAAAACTGGGTTGGCTTGGTATTTCAAGACCTGCCAAGGTCCAGCATTTTCATTGCTAGAGTAGAAATTCTGATTCCGCTCTGCTATTGTTTTTCCTATAGGTATCAAACAGCTGCGATTAAATCCTTTTTAATGTGATAGTTTTTCACTTGACGTGCTAACATTGGTAGTGACAAGTTCAATATTTTTGGAGCTAATCTTTGTGCTTTTACTTTTTCTGAAATATCAATCGAGACCTTTATGCTTCTACATACTTGTTGCGGATTGGAAGTTACAGTTAAATAAGGTTGAGGTAGCAAGACCCTAAGTTTAGTGTGATGAAAAGTGACTTTTGATAGTGTGTGTAATGAAAAGTGACTTTTGATAAAGGTTCTCATCTTGATTCTTGTAAAAAAATGACATAAATCGTATGATTGCTCTTATAATATTGTGTCCATGGTTACTAGCTGATTAATCTTTGGCATGGTTGGTTATGATAGGAAGTCAGGCTTTCTATAATAATGATTATGTTTCTGCAGATAGCCACTGATGTGGCTGCTCGAGGATTGGATATTCCTGATGTTGAAGTTGTAATAAATTATAGTTTTCCACTCACGACAGAGGATTATGTCCATAGAATTGGTAGGACTGGACGAGCTGGTAAGAAGGGGGTGGCTCACACTTTCTTCACTAAGGACAACAAGGTATATTTTTATATCTTCAGTAAATGTTAGTTTGATATTTTCTTGATGTACTTAATTATGCATTGATACAAGCGCTAAATTCTCGTAGGGACTTGCTGGAGAGTTGATAAATGTTCTCAAGGAAGCTCAGCAGGTTGTACCTGAAGCCCTACTAAAATTTGGGACTCACGTAAAGAAAAGGGTAAGAATTTCCTTTTTTTTTTAAATTTATTTATTTCCTCGAGGAATAGTGTATAATAACTAGGTGCTTTGAGAAATATAAGGTTAGCTAGAAACTGATCATCGGAGAAGCTAAGAAAGCTCCCAGCATTGTCCTATTAGAAGGTCCTCTCTCCAACAATAGTATGCTTTCAATGTTCTTCGTTGGATTTGCCAATATAATGTCTGACATTGCACTAATGCCGAAGTACATGCTCTCTAGCCGGAAATCAACATTTGGCTGAAAGACTGGACCTTAATATGTAATGGTTTGATCTATTTTCTGGTCATGTTGTGTTATTCGCTGACAACTTACTTCCATGCAGGAATCCAAGTTGTACGGTGCTCATTTCAGAGAAATCGATTCAAATGCTCCCAAGGCTACAAAAATAAAGTTCGACTGTTCAGACAATGAAGATTGATTCAAGGGGTCATGCGAAAACGTTTCTTGGATAATTTGATTCTCTCCAGCATCACAAAAAATGTGAAAGCGTGTGGTGCTCTACGAATTTTAAGGTCGTGCGTGCCTCTACGAATTATATAATTATGGGAGACGCTAAACTTTCAGCGAAATTTCAGCTAGGTCAAAAAATGACTTTCAAGAAAAGTTCCTCCTAGAGATTGTTTTCATCTTAGAAGTTCCTCCTAAAGATCATTTAATTAAGAGAAATTCTTGGGAAGTACGGAAGGAGATTTCCTAAAATTGGCTCCTAATGTAAGTAATTTTGCACTTGTGGGAAGAGAAGGAAGAAGTTAGTCTTTAGTATTTTTATCGTAACTCTCTCCTTATATCTGATTAAGGTGATTCAAAGTGCAATTGAAGGTTAAATCAAAGGGCTATAATTATTTTAGAAATATCATTTTTTTCAATTCGAATATTTGCTATTTTAAAAATGGGTCTTAATTTGAGATAGAAAATTTGGAGTATAATGTTTTAAACTGAAAATCGATGTGTGATAATACTTTGCCCTTGATTGACATCCATTTTGGGTGAATTTTTTTTTTTGGAATAGTGATTGATGGAAGATTGTGTGATTAAAAAGTATGGAGAATTTTTGGATTTATGTATAATATTATGTTATTGATAGAATGTGTGGTTGAAATGAAGAATGAGAAATAGAATGAGAAAAAAATAGGTTTCAAACAGGGGCTTTAATTATATTTCATCTATTTTACTTTTTCTCTCATCCAATTGACCTCTAGAACATCTTGAATTTTCATCTTGAGGCCCGACACAATTTTTGAATATTTGTACTTTAGTCTTTAAATTTTGGATCTTTTATAATTGAGCTATTTTCACATCTTTTCTCAAATTCTGTCATTTGTGTCGATTTGTACCTAATAAATATCATACATATATAGTTAAGTCATAATTTATCGAAATAATTTATAAGCATCCTGACTTAAAGGTTTAAATAAGTGTATAAAATACACATTATCTCTATATAAGATAACATGAGACATACTTTACCAGAAATTATAATATTGAAGACCTTGACGTATAAGAGATTGATTCATTGATGCAAAAATTGAAATCAGGAAAGCTGCTGTACTCTTTTTCCTTCAATCAAGTTTTGTGTTATTGAATTTCTTTATAAGGTTTTAATAAGACAAATTTTATGACGTGTCATTTAATGGGGAGTTTTAAATACTAAGTTTATTAGTGAATGACAATTATATCCCTACAATCTTAGAAATTATGACCATTATGTCCTTAATTCTTCACTAGAAATATGAAACTTTAGTTTTTAATAAAATATACAAGTCTATTAACTTATCTTATTCTTCCCTCTTTCTCTCTATTTTATAACATCTTTAATTTTTAAATACATTAAATTTTTTTATCATAACTTTTGTCAAACGAAAATAACAGCAATTTATGGTTGACATTGGGGTCCTATTTTTTACTGTTTGATTTGAAAAAATATTTATTTTTTGTCCAGTCAAATTATGTTGTTTTCTCAACCTCAAACACGACCTAGTACCATCACGGCAATATACTTGTAAGAACATCTTTAAGAGAATCTTTGAATATAAAGATGCTTTTTATTTCAAATAGTGAACCCTTAAAGTTATGCCGTAAAAAACTCTTTAAATTAATATTTTAAAATAAATTTAAATTTTAAAAGCCAAACCTACTCTCCATAATTAAATGCGTTCAAAGTATTTCAATTTTCAGTAGAGAAAAATAATATACCAATTTAGAGGGAAATTAGTTAAAATAAAAGATAGAAAAAAATAATAAATAGTATTTTAAAGTAGTAAAATTAAGTGTTAAAAGATAAGTAATTTGTTGAAGTACTTAAAAATTATATTCTCTGAATTTATAAATACATTTTAAATTGCAAAATATGCTTTTAAAAATAGAGTCTTGGAGATAGCTTTACTATTCCATTATTCTAAGCAAGAAGACGATGACGAGAAAATTTAGAAGTTCAAGTCCCAACAATTAAGTTATATGTACATTGTTCTTAATAATGTGGTTTACATACCCCTATGTAGAAAAAATTCGTGCAGTGATGTTAGGTATTTTGATACCAAATAAATTCGAGTGATGATGAATTTGTTGAATCGAATTAAATCACATGGTTTGGTTTGGAACCATTGTTGAGACTATTTTAAATAATTGACCCAAAACACACTAGTAACACACGAAGTGAAACTGGATCGAGAGTTGTATTTAAGGCCCGACCCATACACTTAACCTAACTGCGACCTATAGGACGTTCTCCGCGTGGTTGTCTCTTTCAATGTTGCTTATGTGCTACCTATCCTATTTGTTAAGATGTCTGTACACCATTTTGGTTTGGGTGTCTTTAACGGTAAATTTGATATTTCTATTTGACAACAAAAGATGAAAGAGATTTTAGTACAACAAAAGGTTTCAAAAGCAATTGATAATTCTTTTGCTGCAATTGTAACTGAGTATCATAAAAATGAGTTTGACGAACTTGTTTATATATCTTTTATCTTTTACTTATCTGATACCGTTTTACGAAAGGTTGGCAAACATGACATGGTGAAAAATATTGGAAAAAACTTGAGGAGCTTTATTTAATTCAATCTATGCCCTACAAACTTTTCTTATGTGAAAGTTTTTTTAGTTTAAATTTGATCCCTCAAATTGGTTCAGGATATTATAAATTGTGGTGAAAAGTTTTCTAATAAATATAACGCTATTATTCTTTTGAATGCTATTCCTGATAATTATAAAGACATCAAGAATGCAATCAACTAAGGGATGGGGACTCCTACATTCAATATAGTAATCGATTCCTTAAAAGCTAAGGAGAAGGAAATAAAAGTTTAAAAAAATGAGAGAAATATAGGAGAGATTCACCAAATGAGGGCCAAAACCAAGTTTAGGGTGGAGTGGAGCAAAACAATGGTGGCAAGAAAATGTGAAGAGGTAGATTTAAGTCATAGGGAAAGGCTAAGGAGAGGAAATATTATATTTATAGGAAACTAGGACATTTCATAAATGTTTGCCAAAAAGAGAAAAACAAGTTGAGAGATTAGATGGATGGTAAACCCAGTGGGGCAAACGTTGTTGTTTAGAGAGATGAACTCGGTAAAGTTTACACGTTCTTAGATACTGAACCAGTTGGAATTAACCTGTCTATTAACTCCCATATGAATGCGTGGATTCTTGACTCCGATACTTCTTTTTATGTTACATCATATAAATTTGATCATTTGCATGAATCTGATCATAAACGTATAGTTGCATGGGGATGGAGTCACTTATAAGATCACTGGCGTGGGTAGTGTGATTGTCAAATTTGAAAGTGGTTTTGTGTACACACTAAAAGAAGTTAGGTATATTCTACATATGAATATGAATCTAATTTTTGTGGGAGAGTTGAAGCGTACATGTTTCACTGGTGTACTTGGTGATAATGTATTAAAAAAACATTTAAAGGAATAGTTAAAGCCTTTGAGGCTATTGGGAACAATGGCGTTTACATTACACATGCTGAAGTGATGGGTGATTTAAATTCCACTATCATTGACACTGATCACACATAGAAGTGGCACAATTGATTAACTCATGTTAGTGTTAAGGGACTTAAGTTTCTTAATGACAAGTGTGTGTTCGGTAAGGATCAGGTGACGACATGCCATTTTGCGATCATTGCCTACTCGATAAACATCATAGGATGCCATTTGCATTTAGCACACACATGACATATAGAGTGTTAGAATACATTCATACTAATTTGTGGGGTTCGGTAAACAATGCTACTTTTGGCGGTAACAAATATTTATTGTCTATTATTGATGATTTCTCCAGACGTGTGTGAGTTTATTTGCTGAAAGATAAATCAGAAACTTTCGTGAATTTTAGAAATTAGAAAGCTAATGTGGAGAACCATACAGGTAAGAAAGTGAAACATTTGCATATTAATAATGGCCTCGACTTTTGCAATGCTGAATTTGATCGTATTTGTAATGAATCTGGCATCACTAGACATTGGATTGCGCTTTACACTCCTCAGAAAAGTGGGGTTGTTGAAAGGATGAATCGTACTTTGTTTGATAAAGTTAGATATATGATGCTAAGTTTTGGTGTGCTTAACTCTTTTTGAGGTGAAGTTGTTATGACTGTATGTTGTCGGACTAATATTACTCCGTTCGCCACTTTTAGTGGTGATACTCCCTACAAGATTTGGTACGATAAATGTGTTGATTATTTTATGCTTATACCATTGGTCATTCCGCTTTCTCTCATCGAAGTGGGGGAAAATTAGAACTTGGAGCTGAGAAGCGTGTCTTCTTAGGCTACCCTGATGGAGTTAAGGGATATAGGTTATTTGATAGAAGTTAAAAGGGCGTGAGAATAATCATAAATCGCGATGTCACATTTAATGAGTCTGAGATGCCTTGCAAAAAGAGTGAAGAACAATAAGAAACTGTTAAGAAAGAGTCCCCAGTTGAGGTGGAGCGAGCGAGTGTCCACATCTCCATTACCTCGAGGGAGGTGGAGAGTAATATAAAAAATCAGCAGAATATATAGTTAGAAGGCGATGAGGACAACCCTATCAATCAAAACCCTCTAATTGATTATTAATTAGCTAGAGATAGAGAGATGAGACCACATAGGGAACTCCAAAGGTTGTTTGATTACATCATTGCCTACACTAGTTATTAAGAACTAGTTGATAAAAAGCTAAATACCTATGAAGAGGCTATGAGGAATGAAAAATTGAGTAGCTAGGTGCATTAGAAATGAGATGAATTCTTTTGCCAAGAATCAAACTTGAGAATTAGTTCCTAGACCCAAGGATAAATCTATAGTAGGATGCAAATGGTTTTAAAAAATTAAGGAGGGAACCACTAATAGTGAACCATGTGTTTACTTTATGTGGTTCTTGTGTGAGTCGAAAGTCTCAACTTCAACATACAATTGCTTTATCTACCACAAAATTTGAGTATA
The DNA here is from genome assembly GCA_903798255.1 of Fraxinus quadrangulata. Lineage (NCBI taxonomy): Eukaryota > Viridiplantae > Streptophyta > Magnoliopsida > Lamiales > Oleaceae > Fraxinus > Fraxinus quadrangulata. The sequence continues at coordinate 6,549 of CAIGRB010094868.1, read as the reverse complement.
TTGCTGCCATATAAGCTATTAAAGAAGCTTTGTGGTTCAGAGGTTTACTTAATGAACTAGTTGTTTTAAGTGATAATGTAATATTATACTCTAATAGTCAATCTGGTATTTGATAAGTGCATTTTACACTCTTATTTAGGTCATAAAATATGAATAATTGTTGGTAAATATATTAGAATGTTATAAATTATGTTTTGTAGGATAACATTGATGGACATGATATAATTGAGGAAAAGACAAGCAAAAAATGATTAAAATGGAAGAAAATTAAAGTTTAGGGACCAAAGTGCAAATAGTCGAGAGATGACCCAGAAGAAGAAACGAAGATGTGAGAGAGTCGAAGACCAATTTAACGAAAACATGAAGTATTGTAAGAAGAAGAAGTGAGAAAAGAGGTCAAGAAACTAGGAAACGGAGTTCGGGGACCAAAATTCAAAGATTGAAATTTCACTTAAACTATGCTATAGCATATTTATTCTCTCCACGCGGTCACNAAGAAGAAGAAGTGAGAAAAGAGGTCAAGAAACGAGGAAACGGAGTTCGGGGACCAAAATTCAAAGATTGAAATTTCACTTAAACTATGCTATAGCATATTTATTCTCTCCACGCGGTCACTTGGCATGATTCAGGGAATTCTAGGGTTAAAATTCATTGAACTATGCTATCGAGAGATGACCCAGAAGAAGAAACGAAGATGTGAAAGAGTCGAAGACCAATTTAACGAAAACATGAAGCATTGGAAGAAGAAGAAGTGAGAAAAGAGGTCAAGAAACGAGGAAACGGAGTTCGGGGACCAAAATTCAAAGATTGAAATTTCACTTAAACTATGCTATAGCATATTTATTCTCTCCACGCGGTCACTTGGCATGATTCAGGGAATTCTAGGGTTAAAATTCATTGAACTATGCTATAGCATGAGATTGTACTATACTATAGTATAGTATATTTTCGGAGGAAAAAATTTGGTTTCCTTATTTGAATAAAACTCTTATGGAAACAATGTTGGGAACACTTTTTAAGACTTAGGGCCGTCCATAATGAATGAGAGACACATTCTAACATATTTTGGAAGCATAGAAGAAGGCAAGAAACATGAAAATTGATTCCAAGACTCGAAGATTTAATTCAAGATTTATTTAGGTGATGTCGATTTTTCAATATTTCTTTTGTTTTCTTCTTCATAACATGTTATGATAGATTTATTTGTACTAAGAGCACAACAAAAATTGTAATATGAGTTTTTAATCTTTAATTTTACATATTTGACGTCAAAAACACGTTTTTGGATATTGAATGGTTTACATGATTATAGTTTATCTACCATTATTGTGCATGGTAGTTGTGCGAATCTAGTGGCCTATTTTATACATTCGAAAGAAGGAAAATAGTTCGACATGGTGTAAATCGTCATAGGGTCCGATAAATGATAGAAATATACCGCTATGCTCTATATGAATATTTAAGCGTTCATAAAAATTCATGTACTCTTGTATATTCGCATTCGTCATAAAAATATAGTTGAGTCATATATGAGAGTATGTTTAACATTACTCAAGAGATTGTTAAATAAAATAGGAACATTGATTAATCAAAATGCAATCGTATTGTCAAAGTGTAGAACTAAGATTAAAAAGGATTATTGCATGAGAATTCATGATTCTAGTACGTTTGTCATTTATTAAACACATCAATTTGCATTTAACATAATTTGCATTTTTTTTAGTTAATTAACTCATAATTGCATAAGTAAATTATTTTAGTTATAATTTTGTCACAAATAAACACGTCATATTATTCATATTTCGGTTAAGGTCACGATAATTAAAATTGAACTAAATCAATCTCCGTGAGACGATATTTGGACTCAAATCCACTTTATTACTTGTTAACGAATCGTACACTTGCGGTGTGTTTAATTCGAAATATATTTTCGTGAACACTATTCATCCGTGTAAGAATCCTGTGTTTCATGAACATACTAAACATATAGATGGGCTGTATTTTATTAGAGATGTAGTGCCTCATGATTTGATAAAACTTGAGAAAGTGAATTCATATTATAATCCTACAAATATAAGCACTAAGGTGCTCCACTTGGTAAAGTTTAGAAGATATCTTACACTTCTAAACATTGGTAAATACATGTGATATTTTAATTCTATTTGAAATAACGTTGTGTGACTACTAAACTAGTTTTTTTCTTTTGCAGGTGTATTGGCATCGAGGTGGAGGTTTGCTAGGTATCTTGATACCAAATAAACTTGGGGGCGATAATGAATTTGTCTGATCGAATTAATTCATATGATTTTGTTTGGAATCCATAATTGAGATTATTTTAAATAGTCAACCCAAAACAAACAACTGGTAACCCAAGAAGTGAAATTGGACCGAGAGTTGCATTTAGAGTCTAAACCATACACTTGACCTAAAGTGTATTATATATATGTGTGTGTTATTTGCCCCATTATCATAACATACACACGGTTGAACCATTGTGCCCCTTTTGAGAGAAAACTTATGGATGCTTCATGTATTCTATTCTCTTCTGGTTTTGATCCTTTTGCGTGAGACCCACTTCTCCCTCTTTAGCTGGCACTTTAGTCGAGGTTTTGGGTTGTTAGTTCGACCTCTTCCATGCGTCCTCTCGTTGCCTTCGCTGCCGCCTCTATGCACGGTTGTTCTACGTGAAATAATTAGCATCAAAATTTATATTCTGTAATTTAAATTGAATATGAAAATTCATATTATACATACATATATGTGTAAAGACTTGGAATTCCATCCTAAAAAGTCAACTTAATTAAGAGGAATAATTCAAACTCTTATAAATTGGTCTATATTTTTATCTTTATTCGATGTTATTTTATCCCTTGACATGACCCCCAAGATGATGACTTGTTTGAGCAAACCAATCTTGAAATTCATGTATTTATTTTTTTGAGTTACCAAGACTTGATGTTCCATCTTAAAAGGTCAACCTTATTAAAAGAAGTATTTCAAACTCTTATAAATTAATCTATATTTTTATCTTTATTCGATATTGGATTATATCCCTTAACCATCAGGAAGTTCTGGTAGAGGCTATGGCCCTTGTGAAATTGAAAGAAACTGTTAAACATGCTGGAAAGCACAGTGAAATTGAACATATTGATCATATGATTGCTCTGGTTACCAATATGCATGACCACCTTGTTATGCTGAAACTGTCTCGGACCCATAGCCCCGTATCGATACCGCCCTATTTCTTTTGCCCTCTATCACTTGAACTCGTGGTCGACCTTGTAATTGTTATACCTGGATAAACTTATTAGCGGCCTTTTATTCTGAGGTAGATTGATACTAGGTTTACCATTTGCCCCAAGACACGACAAGCCCTATTTCACACTTATCTTACTCCTAATAACATTGTAAAGGACAGACAGAAAAGTGGCATGTATCAAACATTATGAAGCTGCCATATCCCACAAATTATAGTAGGGACAAAAGAGCCAATCATTCTACAGTTCTACTGTACCTGATCCAACCCAGTCTTTGATCTCATTTAATGGATTCCCACAAGAGGATTCTTCTAGCATCTCATCCCTATTCATTGTTAGATGATTCTTTTCCAGGATTCATTGTAAATTAGAACGACATGTTGGACACTGGCAGAACATCAATGAGAAGTCGTGAAGATAGATCAGACTACTCACGAGAGAGAAGTTTCAACACAAGTGATAAACTCTCAGTGACATCATCAGGAAATAATGATGTCAGTGCTGATGAACAGTTATCTTACAGCCACAATCAAGCTAACTTAGCAGCCTGCACACTTTGTAATTCTAATATTTACATCGAACACCTGCTATTTGCAATAACATGTAATAAATATAATATGTGAAAGAAACAATTAATTCAGATGAAGTGCCCAATTGGTGAAAAGTGTGGAATTTGTGTGGGAGGTCGGGGTTCGAGTCACGCCTCACACATTACATTAAAATGTCTTTGATTGGGGCCTTGGACTTTCTTGATTCTAATAATAAATTTTTTTAATCATTTTCGAAATTATTTAATGGGTCAACTAGCAAGTAAAATATGATTGTTTTTAACTGTCCTATATTAATAACCCATTACCACTGGCCATAAAAAAATGCAAATAATACTGGATCATGGTGGAGGTAGTTTCATCTTTTTTCTGCCTATATAAACACACATCTGGGCATTAGAAAATAACTACAAAAAATGAAATTGTATCTTCCTATTCAGAAAAATATTATACACATTTTTATATATTTTTTGGAATACACTTGAGAGTTCTGGAAATCAATTGTGATTGCTGCACAATTGGTTTATTTGATCGTTGTATCTTGGAGGTGATTGTCCACAGATGTCGCAGCAGTTATCGACGGGAAATTTCGCTTTAGGACATCGTGCTGTCACGAGACTCGATCAGTCGATAAGTTTTATTTTTCTGCACTTTACTGTATTGCAACTATTAATTTGTCCAACA